>CM035417.1:194385622-194445622 GCA_020310875.1 Ceratopteris richardii | reverse complement strand
CAGGTGTCAAAGTCGCTACTGCAGAGAAGGTGTTTTACACATAGGTAACTTGTTTGTATGATTTCTCAAAGTGTACTCAATCATTTTGAGAAATTTAACTTGGTAAAGTTGCACAATCTCAAGGCGAAGTGTTGTACAAAGTTTTGTCAAAAACTTTACAGAATTGATTAGTCAATGAGTGATTAATCTGCAGCAGACTTTTCTGAAGAAGCTGAATTTTTCAGAATAATCAATTTTCTGATAATTTGGTGAATGATCTCTAAGTTTGGTGGAGTCTAAGGTTAATCTTGATATAGAGGTGATCTAAATTCAAGGTTAACTTGTTCTTTTGGAGATTAACACTCTCCATCAGTGGTATCAGAGCAGGTTGTGTCAAAATTGAAGTGAAGAAGACTCCGACTATTGCAGAAGTACAAATCTTTACATTTTGAAGGTGCAGAAGGGTAAAGGTTGAAGAAAACTTGAAGGAAGACATACAAAGAGTATCAAAAGGATCAGAAGGAGCAACATTCGAAGTAAAGGTACATTCATTATCTGTAAAGGTTAAAGTTTTAAGACTACAGGTGAAGCAAGGATGGGAGATAGTCTCCAAATTGAAAAGTTGGATAGAGAGAACTATCCTGCATGGTCTATGAGGATGGAAGCTCATCTTATGAGCAAAGATCTGATAGGATACATCACAGGAGATGAAGAAAAGCCAGAATTCAGAGATCCTAGTGTTCCAACTAGGGAGGAGCTTGCAGACTTAAAGAATTGGATGAAGAAGGATGCTCAAGCAAGAAGCATCATTTACATGGCAGTCAATGACTATTTGCTTCCTCACATTAGAGGACTTGAAAGTGCATGTGACATTTGGAATGCTTTGGAGGAGCATTTCCAAAATACAACCAAATCAAGGAAGGCTTCACTATGGGCAGAATTTACTACTTTCAAGAAGAAGGCCTCACAATCAATTTCTGATTATGTGACAAAGATGAAGGACATTGCAGATTCTTTAGGTGCAGTTGATGAAGATATTGAAGAAGACAAATTGGTAAGACAAATACTCACAGGACTAAGAGGAGATGAGAAATGGAAGCCTTTCATTTTATCTACAGAACTTTCATTAGATCATTTTACTCCTGACTTGAATCAATTGTTAGGTCATATGCTAACTTTTGAGAATGATGTCAAAGGAGATGTTGATAAGAGTGCAGGTCATGCAATGTATTCTAAAGACAAGAAGAAAGCCAACAAAGGGAAGCAACAATCGGGTGAAGAAGAAGGTACTTCAAACCAAGCAAACTTCATAAGAGGAAGAGGAAATGGCAGAAGTAGAGGAAGAGGCAGAAACAACAAAGAGAATGCAAGAGCTTGTTGGATATGTGGTAAGACCAATTATCTATCTCATGATTGTTGGCATAATAATCAAAACAATGGTAATTATCAGAACTTTAATCAAAGAGGAAGAGGAGGTAGATTTCAGAGAGGAAATTTCAGAGGTAGAGGTGGTAGGAATTCTTTTGGAAGAGGTGGTGGAAGAAACTTCCAAAGTCAATCCTATAATAACACCTACTACAACTATGCATCAGATCAAAAGGAGGACTCGACTCTCATTATGAATACATGTGAAACCTCACATGAGGACATGAGAGTGTTCTATATTGATTCAGGATGTAGTAATCACTTAAGTGGAAATATTGCTTTGATAACTGACCTAGATCATAATGCAATTAATCATACAGTGCAGACAGGTGATAATACAAAGCATAAGGTAAAGTCAATTGGTTCAGTCAAAGCTAAGGATGGGAGCACTCTTCTGAGTAAGGTACTTTATGTTCCCACAATTCCAAAGAATTTGATCAGTGTAGGTCAAATTGTGGAAAAAGGATATGAGGTAAGGTTCACAAATGATGGAGTTTATGTGGAAGACCCTAGTCAAGGGTATAAACAAGTTATTGCAGGAAAGAAAGAAGGAAGGCTTTTCACATTGAAGGTACAAGGAAATGTTGGACATGCTATGTTCACATATGGAGATCAGAAGGTGTCAGAATTGGATCTTTGGCACAAAAGACTTGGACACTTTAATGAAAGAGGTATCAAAGAAATGATTAACAATGATTCAGTGCTTGGAATGCCTAACATTGCAGGTCAACACATGACATACAGATGTGAGGCATGTCAATTAGGTAAGGCTCATAAGCAATCCTATTCCAAGCATGGGTTTATGTATTCAGAAAGACTTGAATTGGTGCATACAGATGTGTGGGGTCCTTCAAAGGACTTTAGTATAAATGGTTCAAGATATTATGTCATATATGTTGATGATGCTACCAGGTGGATCACAATTTATGTGATTAAAGAAAAGTCAGAAGTGTTTAATACATTTAAACACTATCATGCATATGCAGAAAGGATTACAGGTCAAAAATTGAAGAGACTAAGGTCAGATGGAGGGGGAGAGTATTTTTCAAATGAGTTCAATGATTATTTGTGGAATGCAGGTATAAAGAGAGAAGTCACTTGCAGGTACTCTCCTCAACAAAATGGGGTAGCAGAAAGAAGAAACAGGACACTTGTTGAATTTGCAAGGTCTATGATGAAAGAGAAGAATTGCCCAAATTATTTGTGGGCTGAGGCTGTTAATACAGCTACATATTTGGTTAATAGATTGCCTTGTAAAGCTTTGCAGGGTATGACACCATATGAAGCTTGGTGGGGTAAGAAACCTACCTTGGATCATTGCAGAATATTTGGATGTTTGGCATATGCATATGTGCCATCTCAATTGAGGCATAAGTTGGAGCCTAAGGCAGAAAAGTATGTGTTCATTGGTTATGATGATAAGCAAATGGGATACAGGTTGTGGAGTCCATCCACAAAGCAATTCCTTGTATCCAAGGATGTTACATTTGATGAACAAGGTACTTGGTATGCAGGTAAATATAATGTACATGCAGATGATGAAGAAGTAGTGGAACAAAGAAAAGGTAAAGCAAAGATTCAATTACTTGATGAAAGTGAGAACAATGAAGCACAGATTGAAGTTGAAGAGAGGCCAAGGTTTGATCCAGAATGTGATGAACCAGAGACCTCAAGAAGTGCAGAAGTTAGGAGGTCATCTAGGCACAAATGGCAACCTACAAGGTATAGCTATGATACTTCATTCTTGACTACTAAAGATTATGCTTATTTGGTAAAAGCAGATGAAGACCCTTCTACATATGAAGAGGCTAAAGGGAAGAAGAATTGGGAAGATGCTATGCAAGAGGAGTATGATGCATTAATAGAGAATCAGACTTGGGATTTGGTTCCTAAACCTAATAGCCAGAAAATCATTGGTTGTAAGTGGGTTTACAAGACTAAAAGATTTGCAGATGGAAGTGTGTCTAGGTACAAAGCTAGACTTGTTGTGAAAGGATATGCACAGACATATGGAGTGGATTATGATGAGACTTATAGTCCTGTGGCAAAGATGACAACCATCAGGACACTCATAGCAATTGCTGCTTGCAAAGGTTGGAAGCTATCTCAATTAGATGTAAAAAATGCTTTCTTGAATGGTTACATTTCAGATGAAGTCTACATGGAGCAACCAGATGGGTTCAAAGATCAAGTGAGTCCAAATTATGTGTGTAAGCTCAAGAGAGCTTTGTATGGGTTGAAGCAAGCCCCAAGGGCTTGGAATTATAGGCTTGTAAAATTCTTGAATGATCTTGGATTTCAAGCATCAAAGGCAGATAGTAGCTTGCTAGTCAAAGCAAGTGAAAATGGATTCATTTATGTTTGTATTTATGTTGATGACATAATACTTACAGGAACAGATGATAAGGGGATACAAATGATCAAAAAGCAGATGGAGAAAGAGTTCAAAATCAGTGTTTTGGGGAACCTATCATTCTTCTTGGGAATGGAGATCTCTTATACTCAACATGGAGTATATGTGACCCAAGAAAGGTATCTTAAAAATTTGCTAACCAAATTTGAAATGGAAGATTGCAGGGTTGCACCTACACCTTTGGAAGTGAACCATAAATTGTCTAGGTTTGGAGGAGAAGAGTTCAGAGATATGAAACTCTATCAAAGTTTGGTTGGTAGCTTGATTTATGCTACATTGACAAGGCCTGACTTGTCATATGCAGTTGGTGTGCTTTCACAATTCATGCATTGTCCTAGAAAGGAACATTGGATTGCAGGACAAAGAGTACTTAGGTACATCAAGGGTACACTCAAAGAAGGATTGTACTATGGGTTTACTTCAGATACAAGAATCAAGATATATAGTGATGCAGATTGGGCAGGTAATGTGGATGATAGAAGATCAACACATGGATACTTGTGCTATGTAGGAGACAAATTGATTTCATGGTGTTCTAAGAAGCAACATACAGTTGCTTTGTCATCCACAGAGGCAGAATATAAAGGTATGGTGGAAGCTGCAAAGGAGGTAATATGGCTAAAGACACTTATGAAAATTTTTGATGTGGTTCAAAGTACTCCTATTGTTTGTGGAGACAACATGAGTTCTTTATACTTGGCAGCTAATCCTGTGTTTCATGCTAGAACTAAGCATATTGAAATACAGTATCATTTCTTAAGAGAGAAGGTCATTGAGAAAGAGATTGAAGTTATACACACTCCTACAAAAGATCAACTTGCAGATATGATGACTAAAAGTCTGGATGGACCTAAATTGCAGAGGTTTAAAGATATGGCAGGAATAAAGAAAATGCAGGTAATCACAATTGAAGATTGAGGGGGAGCTGTTGGAGCAGAGCAATCATCAATAGGTGATTACATGAAGTCCAAAAGTGAAAAGATATGTGGAAGGATGAAGATTACTTTCAAAGGAAGAAAATAGAATTAGAAATGTTTCTTTTGTATATTACTCTTGTAAATAGTTCAATGTATTTTTGGAAAAGATGACGAGTTAGACTCGTATATATATCTACAGATATGTATTCGTGAAGAGAGAGTGATATAGATCAGATAGAGAAGAATAGGTGAATAGGTGATGAACATTGTGTGTATCATCAACCATATGCATGAAAAGTAATGAAGAAGAAAATGTTGTAGATTTCTGCGCGTCGATCTTCTCTCCCATTCTCCTTCTGTGCTTAATCTTTTGAGAAATCCTTCTGCACGTATCTAAGTTCATAGCTAATCTATCTATGGCTAGAATTTGAGAGGTCAATTGCAATCAGGTTGAGAGAATTTTGTTTAGGAACATTCATATGTGAAGATGTTCTGAGAGTCGACAAAACTGGCGCAGATTTCATGTTCAGAGAAATGAAGATTTCTCAGTGTGTGATGTAAAGTTTTACACAAGTGAGGGCTTAAAATCTAAGTTAGAAGGTGAGCCATCTATGGCTAAAAGATCTTGATCAAACGGGTTCGACATTGTGAGAACCAGTGCTAAGAAGTTGCAGGTGTCAAAGTCGCTACTGCAGAGAAGGTGTTTTACACATAGGTAACTTGTTTGTATGATTTCTCAAAGTGTACTCAATCATTTTGAGAAATTTAACTTGGTAAAGTTGCGCAATCTCAAGGCGAAGTGTTGTACAAAGTTTTGTCAAAAACTTTACAGAATTGATTAGTCAATGAGTGATTAATCTGCAGCAGACTTTTCTGAAGAAGCTGAATTTTTCAGAATAATCAATTTTCTGATAATTTGGTGAATGATCTCTAAGTTTGGTGGAGTCTAAGGTTAATCTTGATATAGAGGTGATCTAAATTCAAGGTTAACTTGTTCTTTTGGAGATTAACACTCTCCATCATCTGTCTGTCTATCTATCTATCTGTCTATCTATCTATCTATCTATCTATCTATCTATCTATCTATCTATCTATCTATCTATCTATCTATCTACCTACCTACCTATCTATCTATCTAACTATCTATCTATCTATCTATCTATCTATCTATCTTTCTTTCTTTCTTTCTTTCTTTCTTTCTTTCTTTCTTTCGTTCTTTTTTTCTTTCTTTCTTTCTTTCTTTCTTTCTTTCTATCTTTCTATCTATCTACCTATCTATCTATCTATCTATCTATCTATCTATCTATCTATCTATCTATCTATCTATCTATCTATCTATCTATCTATCTATCTATCTATCTATCTATCTATTATATATATATATATATATATATATCTATCTATCTATCTATCTATCTATCTATCTATCTATCTATCTATCTATCTATCTATCTATCTATCTATCTATCTATCTATCTATATATCTATATATCTATCTATCTATCTATCTATCTATCTATCTATCAATATATCTATCTATCTATCTATCTATCTATCTATCTACCTATATAATACATTGCTTCCTCTTTTTACACGTGGATAGCGTAGCATTGGTCCTAATAAGGAAACTTCTCAGCCTTTGCAAATTTCATGTGATGATGTAGATCATTCCATTTCTGATGGAGATTTACATGATGCACTTCCATTTCTATCTTTCATATCATACTCGTTCAGGCTCTCATAGTGCCTCTTTTGCATCAGCTTGCTATGCTATGGTTGTATCTAGTCTTTGTGATGAGAGTGAGCCTGTTTCATTTGATGAAGCATAAAATTCAGAAAACTGGATAGCTGTCTATGCAATCTGAATATGATGCTATAATGAAGAATGGTACTTGGTCTTTATGTGACTTGCCTCCTGGCAAGAAGGCGATTGGTACTAAGTGGGCATACAAGCTGAAGTGTAAGCTTGATGGTATAGTTGATAGGTATAAGGCTAGGCTCATTGCAAAGGGTTATACGCAAGAAATAGGCATTGATTTTGATGAAGCCTTTGCTCCTACTTGCCGAATGACTACTGTTCCTAGCATTTGTGCACTTGCAGCTAATCATGGTTGGAATGTACATTAGTTGGACATTAAAACAGCGTTTGTGAATGGTGACTTGCATGAAGAACTGTATGTTTTTCAGCCTCGTGGCTTTGTACAGAAAGGGCATGAAAACTAGGTGTGCAGGTTAAAGAAGGCATTATATGGTTTAAAGCAAGCACCATGTGCTTGGTATGAAAAGATACATGCCTATCTCATTGCACATGGTTTTGAGAATAGGCCAACTAAAAACACCTTATACGTTAAGTGTGATAATGATGTGCTTCTAATCATTGTTGCGTATGTTTATGACATGCTGCTCATTGGTCCTCATGACGTGCATATTGCTAATGTTAAGGTTGGTTTGGATGCCTCATTTGAGATGTTGGATTTGGGGCATTTGCATCACTATTTGGGAATTCAGTCTATGCAAGTTGATGGTGGAATGACTGTGTGTTAAATGAAATATATTGACACATTATTGCAGCATTTTGGCCTTGAAAACTGTAAGCCCATTGCCACTCGTATGGAGACAGGTTTACGCTTGAGTCTTCATGATATTGGAGATGCATTTGATGTTGTTCTCTATCAGTAGGCTATTGGATGCTTGATTTACTTATGCATTACTCCGCCAGATATTCAGTTTGCTATCTCATAGATCAGCAGGTTTATGCATTGCCTAGGTGTCAAGCATTGGCAGATGGTTAAGCGCATCTTTCACTACTTAAGCGCATCTTTCGCTACTTGAGTGGTACTCGGCTATTTTGATGTTTTATCCCAAGGGGGGATCACTACCGCTATATTTGCATGCGTTTTCTAGCAGTGATTGGGCTGGTTGCTATGACACTCGTGTGTCCACTAGTGGCTTTTGCTTCATGCTTGGTAGCTCATGTATATCTTGGTTGAGCAAGAAGCACCCTACTGTGGCCACTTCCAATTGTGAGGCTGACTATAGGGCAGCTTTCCTAGCGATTGTTGAGTGTGTGTGGCTCAAACGCCTTATGGCTGATTTGGGTGTTGGTCAATCTTCTGCCACCACCATCTTCACTAACAGTCAAAGTGCATTGGTAGTTGCGAGGAACCCTGTGTTCCATGCTCGCACTAAGCACATTGAGTTGCATTATCATTATGTCAGGTTCTCTACCGGGGAGATCAGCTTGGCATATTTGCCCACGCAGGAGAACATTGCAGGCCTTTTCACGAAGGCTCTGCCTAGGAAGAAGTTTGAAGCTTTCGGCAAAGCTTTGGGCTTACTTCCTTTTGTGGATTGATTCCACATAGCTTGGCACTTCCTTATACATGAGTGCTAGCTCCTTGTTCATCGCATCACTCGTAGGGGGGATTTGTTGATATATTAAGGTAGTGATGTGTGTGAACACACTAGGACCATTGCACCAATTTTTTCCCTCTTTAGGAGGTTTTTTTCCCCGCGCTTGTATATACGCCTATTGCCCTTACGGGCTACTTATCTTTGTACATTCTAGTGGTAATACGTTCAGTATTGTGTGTTTTGCTCCAAGCTTCTTCTTCTTCCTTGTGTTGTTTGAGTGCTTTCGCAGAGGTCTAACTCCAACAATTTTGACTATAAAGGTCTCTATGCTAATTTTCATGTGTTAGAAGGTCCTCTAAGCCTATGATTAACATTATTATTGAGGCCTATGCTAGTTCCAACATCAGGTATGAGAGCATATTTGACATACACCCTTAACAAGATGAGTGATTATAGACTTGAGAATGAAGACAAGCTTGAAGGAATATCCAACTCTCCAATGTAGATTTTTATGATGAAGAATCTATTAGTATCTAAAAACTTGAGGAATATTATCAATGGAACTTATCCAAGGCCAAGATAAGTCAAAGAAGATGTTGCCTCATCTTCTAGAAGACATTCTATTCCTATTACTCCTCAATAGGGGTTAGTGAAGAAGAAGGAACTACATCATCAAGAGTCCATACTACTATAAGATTACTTCCTACAGAAGAGCAATCTAGATGGGATTGAAGGGATGCACAAGCACTATAATATATTGCTATGGGAGTAAAGAGGCATATTATTCCCTAAATCTGATCATGTAGAATCCCTCATCAGGCGTGGTTGGAGTTAGAGAGTATCCATCAAAGGAAGAACCCTGCTAAGAAAGTTCATCTAAGAATATAGCTAGCCAACACAAAGATGAAAGTTGGTAAGTCAGTTAAGTCACATATTTTGAAGCTCAAAGACTTAAGAGATCAGTTATTCAATGTTGGAGTCAATATTTTACATGAAGAGATGGTAAACACATTTCTTAACTCACTTCCATCTACATATTGTACTTTTGTTACTTATTTATCTCTCTCTACAAGAGATAGAAAACTCTCATTTGGAGAGTTGTAGTTCCTATTACTTCAAGATGAAGATCAACAAAAGAGTACGGAACAGAATGATGAAGCTATGTTATCATCATCAAAGGTAAGAAGAAGAAGGAGATCACAAAGAAGGACAAGAAGAGTCAACTAACTAAGAAGGAAACTAAGTCCTCTACTCGTAAAACTTCTACACCTACCTCAAATACTTCCTCTACACCCAAAGAAAAATATGCTACTACATCTAATTCAAAGAAAGGAATTTTGCGATCGCTATAAGAAACAAGATCATTTCATAGCAAAATGCAAAACAAGGATATCTAAAGAGAAGAAGAAGCATCAGGTAATAATGTTGAAGATCAATAAAAACCTAAGTCTTCTAAGAAAGAATCTTATACATGTGTTAGTATAGAAGAATTATCTTTTGATCAAAAAGCATTCAATGCAATCTTTGATCATCCTTGGATTTTTCCATTCTAGAGCTACTTAGCATATGAAAGATTGTAAGAAGGTATTGTCTTCTCTTACTAACTCTTCACATAAAAGAGTGACCATTGCAAATGGTCATGATTTGGATGTTATGGGTTTTGTAGAAGTAAATCTAAAGTCAAGAGCAAGTGGAAATTTCACAACTTCTAATATTCTATATGTTTCAGAAATGAAGAACAATCTCCTCTCTATATCTTGTTTCTTTTCAAATGGTTTTGAACTTGGTTTTAACAAAGATTCATCTCAAATCCTCTCACCCAATGAGGAGCATTGCCTACTTGAAGGTGAAACCAAAAGTGGAATGTTTCTCTTATCCAAAATTTGTCATGCTAATGTTGCTAAGTCTTCTATACCCAAGGAGAATATGAAGCTATGGCATGCTAAGTTTGCTCATATCAGTTATAGAGCTCTCAAGCACATCAAAGATCATGGAATGGTGAAGAGTTTTACTACTTTACCTTACAAGATGATGCCAAATATGTGAAGGACATCTTGAAGGAAATCTTCACAAACTTCCTTTCAAGAAGCGTTGATACATTACAGCCACAAGGAAGTTGCAAATCATACATTCAAACATGAATGGTCCCATGAGAACAGATTATATTCAAGGTTTCAGGTATTTCATTATTTTCATTGATGATATTCATGGATTTATGATCTTAAAGAAAAACCAGAGGTCTTTCCTATTTTCAAGAAGTTATTAGCCATGTTTGAAAATAAAAGTCAATCAAAAATTCAAATTTTGAGAAGTGATAGAAGAGAAGAATACATGTCAAAAGACTTTCAAGTCTTTTCTTGGAGACAAAGGTATCTCTCATTAACCCACTATTGCCTATATGTCAAAACAGAATGATGTTGTAGAGAGAAAGAATAGGATACTTGTTGAGATGATGTGTAGTATGATGTCATCGAAAAAGCTTTCTCCCAATTTTTAGTTTGATGCAGTACATACAGCTAATCACATTCTAAATAGGTCTTCCACAAAATCTTTAAATGTTATCACACCTTATGAAGCTTATTGTGAGACAAAAACCAATGTGAGTTATTTCAAATTTTTTGCTTCTCCAGCTTATGTTCACATTGAGAAGAAGGATCGTGGTAAGCTCAATGTAAAAGCCATTAAAGCTGTCTTTATTGGTTATGCAATTGAAAGCAAAGGATATAGATTCTATGTTCGAGATATAGATGAAATCCTTCTCTCGTGCAATGCATACATTGTAAAAAGTCATATTTTTTTTATAAGAATTCAGAGATTCCAGATTTCATGAAAGCAGATGATTATGCATTATTCAGTAGGAATTTGGATTCTAATGTTCAGCCATAAAAGAGGGATGATGACGTTTCTCAAACCCTAAAAGATGCACTTGATAAAGATGAAGTGAGAATTTCATTATCTACATCAATATCTAGTCCATCATCATTACCTCTTGATGTTCTGACTTATAAAGTTGGAGAAAGTTCCACAGTTGTAGAAGAAAGAGGTACTAAAGAACCAAACAATATTTCATAACTTTTCAAGAACACACCGAGGTGGTTATATCAAACCTCGAAGGACAATGGCATAAAGAACTTCACAAGATGAACCCGAAGTTAGAAAAGTAGATATTTTTGCACTACCTTCAGTTTAGAATGAATTAGCTAATATTAAAGATGCACTAGAAAGTTTTGCATGGAAGAGAGCTATGCAAGAAGAGATTGATTATATTCATAAGAATCAAACATGGAAACTTTTTGAGTTACCAAAACGTAAAAAAGGCAATTGGTGTTAAGTGGATCTTTAAAATTAAAAAAAAAGGGTCGATGATACTATTGACAGATATAAAGCAATATTATTTGTCAAAGTCTATGCACAAAACAAAGGTATTGACTATGATGAGACTTTTGCTCCTAATTCTAGAATGACATTAGTTAGAACTATACTTTCTCTTGTTGCATTCTTTGGTTGGAATGTATACCATTTAGATATCAAAACTGCATTTCTTAATAGTGATCTTCATGAAGACGTCTACACTTAATAGTGAGAAGATTTTGAAGAGATAGATAAAGAGAATTTAGTATACAAGCTCACCAAAGCTTTATATGGACTAAAGCAAGCACCAAGGGCTTGGTATGAAAAGATATATCTCTATCTTCTATCTGTTGGTTTTGAAAACTCAGATGCAACTCCTATGATGGACAAGAAAACCATCATGAATCTTAGATTTCATGTGAATTTCTATATCTCATGCTTTATTCAAAATTTGGAGAATCTAATGCTTCCATCCCATCCGAACGTTCCAAAATCCCAAGATCGACTATCTACTTGTTGGATTCCAACACTTGGAGGTGTTGTTTCAATTTGATGATATCATCAATGATATCATCAATTTGTAAGCACCCTTGAAAAACCTATATAAGGATGGGTTGGCCACATATATCCCCACTCTTGCTAATACCAATCTTTGGAGCTCAAAGAGTTGCGATCTCCAAGTAAGTACTTTCCAAGTTCCTATTAGAGTTTTAGTCTTGGGTCTTGTTCTAGTCTTGTCTAGTCTAGTATCTTGGGCATCCTATCATGTCCTGTTGTACTCTTGTAGTACAAGATCTTATTGACTTATTTCTTGTATCCAATTCATCTTCCTGAAGGGAATTCTTGTAATCCAAATATCTTGCTTCATACCTACTATCCCAGCTTGTGGGATCTCTTGTATCATCTCTAGTTGAGTCATCCATACCTATTAGTCCCATGTTATGGGACTTCTTGTATCAGGTACATATTCTTGTATTATTTCCCCTATGTGGGTGATCTTGAAATCGAAAGTATAATTCCAAAATCTTGCCTAGTCTAGTCAGAGGGCACAATCTAATGCTCCCTTGACATTTTGGCAAGACTCCCTTCATCAAGACTAGGCACCATGGATTCCCTATGCAAGGAGATTCAATCCACCATAAAAAACTTGATTGGACATGTCTTCAAATCTAAGAGCTAAAAGTGTGGAATAATGAAGACACTATTCCTCAAGAATCTGAACCAATAATCTTTGAAGTCCCAAAAGTCACAAAAATGATATGGAGTATACATATTATGAAGCGAGAAGATAAAGGACAAGGAGAAGTTCATGTTCAATGAAGGAGGTGTGATTACTGAAGGCTCTCCATCAAAGATCTTGGAAACACCACAACATACCACTAGAAGGTCAAAGGAACTATCGCATGAAGAATCCAAGGAAGCTCAAGAGATCCCTAGTCCTTCACCATCTATCAAGATAAAGGGGCATGAAGAATTCAAGATTCAACATGTCTTAGATTCAAGAATCTCTCGAGGAATATTGGAATACCTTATTCATTGGAAACGGTATGACTTCAGTGATCGTACTTGGGAACTTATAGAAAATCTTAAGAAATCAACAATCAAGGTTCATGAATTCCATAGGAAGAATCCAATGAAACCCAAGGTAGAGAACATAGCCGCTCCTCGTGGAACTCGTCGCTTGAGGGGGAGGTGATGACATGGACAAGAAAACCATCACGAACCTTAGATTCCATGTGAATTTCTATATCTCATGCTTGGTTCAGAATTTGGAGAACCTAATGCTTCCATCGCATCCAAAACGTGCCAAAACCTCAAGATCGATTGTCTACTATTGGATTACGACACCTGAAGGTGTTGTTTCAAATTGATGACATCATTAATTCCTAACTATCCTTGAAAAACCTATATAAAGAGGCATTAGGCACATATATCCTCAGTCTTGCCAATGCCAATGTTGGGAGCTCAAGGAGTTGCAATCTCCAAATAAGTACTTTCCAAGTTCTTGTTAGAGTTCTAGTCTTGTGCCCTGTTCTAGTCTTGTCTAATCTAGTATCTTGGACATCCTATCATGTCCTATTGTAATCTTATAGTACAACATCTTGTCAAGCTATTTCTTGTATCCAATTCATATCCTTGAATAGAGTTCTTGTAATCCAAATATCTTGCTTCATACCTACAATCCCGGGTTGTGTGATCTCGTATATCATCTCTAGTCAAGTTATCCATACCTCTTGTTGATGTATGAAACACCACAAGAAATGAATTAATATGACACTAGAACACCTCTATGGTCACCATTAACTCATTGCCACTCCAAACTTTGAGAAATGATAGCCTAAAGTGAGAACTTGGCTTCTACAGAAATTCCTAGTCACCGAAATGACATACCTTCAGTATTTTGCTCATTTCTCCTAGCTCAAGTATTATTTCTCCATGAAACTTTATAGGCTGAAACTAGAAGAGTAGAGCTTTCCAACAAGCTATCATATGCATCAAACGGATCTCTAGAACTCAAGTTATGTCTCTCACAAGATGACCCTGTATGACCTTCCAAAATTGGAAATCTTTCCTGTTATAGTAAGAGCGCCTGTTTAAAATTAGAATTCGATGCCTAGCATCGACTTGCAACGAGAATTCGATGCCGGGCATCGACTTGGGATGTTTTTGGCCACTTTTTAGCAGGGATTCCATGCCGGACATCGACTTCCCGCATAAAATCTTGATCTTTTGGACACCAAAACTATAGGTGATTTCATGCACACTTAGAATATGACTTATCAACTGGAATTCGATGCCAGGCATCGAGTTGCTCCAACAACATCATGTTTTCAAACACTTCAGTACTGAATGAAAAGGATAAATGAAAATATGACTTATCAACAGAGATTCGATGCCAGGCATCGAGTTGCTTGGAAAACTTGATCTTTTTAACTCATCACACATTAGGTAATTATGGAGATGATGGAGAGAGACTCATACACAGAACTTTACTCAGTTCTTTCTCATAGCTATGAAAACTCAGAAGTTTTACAGATGCTTTCTCACTCAGAGAATCCCGACTATACACAGTCGTATAAATGAACTCCTTCTTCTACTTCTTCTCTCTATTCTCTCTCTCTCTCTCTCCGCGTCAGTTGATACAAACTAACTTATATAGATTTTCGTATTCTCGTGATTTTAAAAAACTTCTAGAACTAAAGTGAACTAACTTTACAAATATGATACACTTGTGAATTTGTCCCTTCACATAGGCATGGGGTTTTCTTCCTAAGATTTGACCTTCAAATATATGTCCAGTTAGTGATTGTTTCTCCAACACCTCTCAATCCCAATTTGTGGGACTTCTTGTATCAGGTACATATTCTTTTTTGTTGGTGCAAGACAATCAACAATTGAAGGTCTTTAAGTCCGCAGAAACTTCAGCAAAAATTTCTTTAAAAAGGTCACCGGAAGGTCACCGGAACAGTACCGGAAACTCACAGTAAAGTCACCGGAATGTTACCGGAAATGATCATTCTTACAGTTTTCAGTTCATGAAGAGTTGAAAGATAAAAGGAGGAAGAAAAGAACAAATTTTGGAGCATGGAAGAGAACCGGAAAAATTGTACACATATGTACAGTAGTATAGTCCGCGTTATAAGCTTGTACAAATTTATCTATAAATACCTGGAAAATGTCGAGGCGAAAAAAAGGTGGGAAAAGAATGAGAGGAGTAAGAAAAGAATGAGAGACATAGATGAGAAGAATGAGAAGTTAGATGTCATTAGACATATGAAAAGTTAGTTGAGTTTTCCTCTCATCATTCAACTGTAACTTTCTGAGTAATCGAAGAAATACTGCGCCGAAATTCTGTGTGTTCTTCATCTGTGATAGATGATTTGTGAAATCCTTTTGAGGATATCTAAGTCTATAGTTAATCAATCTATAGCTTAAGTTTCAGAGTTTAATTGTAAACAGAAACCAAGAATTGTCAGTAGGAACATTCATATGTGTTGAGTGTTCAAAGTTTACTGAAACATGCGCATTTCCAGTGATCAATGTTTTGATCATTTCTCAGTGCATACTTTAAAGTTTTGCATGAGTGAGAGCTTAATCTTTAAGTTAGAAGATAAGCTATTCGTAACCAAAAGCATTTGCTTAAACGGGTTCTATTCAAGGAGAACCAAGTCTTAGAAGTGACAGTTGTGAAGTCGACTGTTCAGAATGACAGTTACAGACATAGATAACTTGTGAAGGTGATTTCTCAAGTTATACTAAACCTTTTGAAGAATTTTAACTTGAAGGAGGTGCGCAATCTCTAGGCGACACTCTATACAAAGTTTCAAAAAAAACCTTTACATGTTTGTCGGATTAATTTGAAGAAATTGTGCAGCAGATTTTTGTGTTGTGAAGTTTTTGACTTACTCTTGGTATAGAGGTGCTCTAATCACAAGAGTAGGTTATTCTTTTGGAGATTAACACTCTCCATTAGTGGTATCAGAGCAGGAGACATCAAAATCAAAGAACGGAGGATCCCGATTGCTGCGGTTACAAAGAATTCAACAACTGAAGAACTAAAAGGTGAAAGCTTGTAGGCAAAACCTGAGGAAGAGATCATACGATATCAAGAAAGACAAACGGAGTCTAATTTGAAGCAAAGGTACATATATTATTCATAAAGGTTGAAGGTTTCAATACACAGGAAGACACAAGATGGGAGATTCTCTGCAGATAGAGAAACTGGATAGGGAAAACTATCCTGCGTGGTCAATGAGGATGGAAGCTCATCTTATGAGCAAAGATTTGATAGCTTATATCACAGGAGAAGAAGAAAAACCACAGTTCAGAGATCCTAGTGTTCCGACTAGGGAAGAGTTAGCAGATTTGAAAAACTGGATGAAGAAAGATGCTCAAGCTAGGAGCATTATATATATGGCAGTAAATGATTACTTGTTACCTCATATTCGAGGTCTTGAAAGCGCAACTGACATTTGGAATGCTTTGGAGGAGCATTTCTAGAATACTACTAAGTCAAGGAAGGCATCCTTATGGGCAGAGTTTACAACTTTCAAGAAGAAGGCTTCTCAGTCCATTTCAGACTATGTGACAAGGATGAAAGACATTGCAGATGCATTAGGAGCTGTTGATGAAGACATTGAGGAGGATAAATTGGTAAGGCAAATTCTTACAGGCTTAAGAGGTGATGACAAATGGAAGCCGTTTATTTTGTCTACAGAGTTATCACTTGATCATTTCACTCCAGATTTAAATCAGTTGCTAGGTCATATGCTAACATTTGAGAATGATGTTAAAGGAGATGGTGACAAGAGTGCGGGTCATGCAATGTACTCAAAAGATAAAAAGAAGAATAGCAAAGGAAAGCAACAAGCAAATGAAGATGAAGGAACAACTAGCCAAGCCAACTTCCTAAGAGGAAGAGGAGGTGGCAAAGGTAGAGGAAGAGGCAGAAACAACAAAGATGGAGGTAAAGCTTGTTGGATTTGTGGTAAGACAAATCATTTAGCTAATGATTGTTGGCACAATACTCAAAGTAATAATGGATATAGTCAAAGTTACAATGCAAGAGGAAGAGGTGGCAGAAATCAAAGAGGAAATTTCACAGGAAGAGGTGGTAGGAGTTACTTTGGAAGAAATGCAGGTAGAGGATTCCAAAGTCAACAATATAACAATACCTACTACAATTACGCTTCAGAATAGAAGGAGGATTCAACATTGATATTGAATGCTACTTGTGAAAGTCAGAGTGAAGATCAAAGAGTCTTCTACATTGACTCAGGATGTAGCAATCACCTGAGTGGAAACATATCATTAATGACTGATTTGGAGAATAAAGTTTCTAATCATGTTGTTCAAACAGGTGACAACACAAAGCATAAAGTGAAATCGATTGGATCAGTGAAAGCTAAAGATGGCAGTACCTTATTGGGTAAGGTTCTGTATGTTCCTACAATTCCTAAGAATTTGATAAGTGTAGGACAAATTGTTGAAAAGGGATATGAAGTAAGATTCACTAATGAAGGAGTATACGTGGAAGATCCCAGTCAAGGGTATAAACAGATTGTTTCAGGAAAGAAAGAAGGAAGACTGTTTACACTGAAGATTCAAGGCAACATTGGTCAGGCCATGTTTACATATGAAGGACAGAAAATTTCTGAGTTAGATCTTTGGCACAAGAGGCTTGGACATTTCAATGAAAGAGGTATTAAAGATATGGTTAACAATGGTTCAGTGCTTGGATTGCCTAATGTTGCAGGTCAACATATGACATACAAATGTGAGGCATGTCAATTAGGTAAATCTCATAAAAATTCTTACTCCAAGCATGGTTTTATGTACTCAGAGAAGGTTGAGTTGGTACACACAGATGTGTGGGGACCATCAAAGGATTACAGTATAAATGGATCAAGATATTATGTGATTTATGTTGATGATGCTACTAGATGGATCACTATCTATGTGATCAAGGATAAGTCAGAAGTATTCAATACATTCAAACATTATCATGCGTATGCAGAAAGAACTACAGGTCATAAACTGAAGAGACTAAGATCAGATGGAGGGGGAGAGTATTTTTCCAACGAATTCAGTGACTACTTATGGAATGCAGGTATAAAAAGGGAAGTTACTTGCAGATATTCTCCTCAACAAAATGGTGTAGCAGAAAGAAGGAATAGGACTCTTGTTGAGTTTGCAAGGTCCATGATGAATGAGAAAAATTGTCCTAATTATTTGTGGGCTGAAGCTGTAAATACAGCTACTTATTTGGTCAATAGGTTACCATGTAAAGCCCTGCAAGGTATGACACCATATGAAGCTTGGTGGGGTAAAAGACCTACCCTAGATCATTGCAGAGTATTTGGATGTGTGGCATATGCATATGTGCCATCACAATTAAGACACAAATTGGAACCTAAAGCTGAAAAATATGTTTTCATTGGTTATGATGATAGACAGATGGGATACAGGTTGTGGAATCCATCCACAAAACATTTTCTGGTTTCGAAAGATGTTACGTTTGATGAGCAAAGTTCTTGGTATTTGTGGGCTGAAGCTGTAAATACAGCTACTTATTTGGTCAATAGGTTACCATGTAAAGCCCTGCAAGGTATGACACCATATGAAGCTTGGTGGGGTAAAAGACCTACCCTAGATCATTGCAGAGTATTTGGATGTGTGGCATATGCATATGTGCCATCACAATTAAGACACAAATTGGAACCTAAAGCTGGAAAATATGTTTTCATTGGTTATGATGATAGACAGATGGGATACAGGTTGTGGAATCCATCCACAAAACATTTTCTGGTTTCGAAAGATGTTACGTTTGATGAGCAAAGTTCTTGGTATGCAGGAACAGTTAATAACAATACAGGTGATGAAGAAGAAGTGAATCAGAAGAAAGGTAAATCAAAGGTTCAAATAATTGATGAAGAAGAAAATTATGAAGTGCAGGAAGAAGCTGAAGAAAGGCCAAGATTTGATCCTGAGTGTGAAGAACCACAAACCTCAAGGACTGGAGAACTCAGAAGGTCATCAAGAAATAGATGGCAACCTACAAGGTACAGTTATGATACTTCATTTTTGGCTACGAAAGATTATGCTTACATAATGAAAGCAGATGAAGATCCTTCTACATACGAAGAGGAAAAAGGTAAGGAAAAATGGGAAAAAGCTATGCAAGAAGAACATGATGCATTGGTGGAAAATCAAACATGGGATTTAGTTCCTAAACCAAATAGCCAGAAGATTATTGGATGCAAGTGGGTCTACAAGACCAAAAGATTTGCAGATGGAAGTGTGTCTAGATACAAAGCTAGACTTGTTGTCAAAGGGTTTGCTCAAACATATGGAGTTGATTATGATGAGACTTATAGTCCAGTAGCAAAGATGACAATATCAGAACACTCATAGTTGTTGCTGCGAGTAAAGGTTGGAAGTTATGTCAGTTAGATGTGAAAAATGCTTTTCTGAATGGATATATTTCAGATGATGTGTTCATGGAGCAACCTCAAGGGTTCAGAGATAAAAGGTATCCAGATCATGTGTGCAAGCTCAAGAGAGCCTTGTATGGCTTGAAGCAGGCTCCAAGAGCGTGGAATTATAGACTTGTAAAGTTCTTGAAAGAACTTGGTTTTCAGGTGTCTGAAGCAGATAGTAGTCTGCTTATAAAAGCAAGTGATAATGGTTTCATATACATGTGCATATATGTTGATGATATAATTCTTACAGGAACAGATGAGTCAGGTATACAAAGACTCAAGAAGCAAATGGAAAAGGAGTTCAAGATAAGTGACTTGGGAGACTTGTCTTACTTCTTGGGTATGGAGATCATATATACTCAGCATGGAGTATTCGTGACCCAAGAAAGATATTTGAAGAACTTGTTAATCAAGTTTAAAATGAATGATTGCCGGATAGCACCTACTCCAATGGAGGTGAATCACAAACTGAGTAAGTTTGGTGGTGAAGAATTCAAGGATGTGAGACAATATCAGAGTTTGGTTGGTAGTCTTATCTATGCTACGTTAACCAGACCTGATTTATCATATGCAGTAGGAGTATTGTCTCAATTCATGCACTGTCCAAGGAAAGAACACTGGATTGCAGGACAAAGGGTGTTGAGGTACATTAAGGGTACACTCAAAGAAGGTTTGTATTATGGTTTTACATCAGATACAAATATCAAAATATACAGTGATGCAGATTGGGCAGGTAATCCAGATGACAGAAGGTCAACCTATGGATACATGTGTTATGTGGGAGACAAGCTAATTTCATGGTGTTCCAAGAAGCAACATACAGTTGCTTTGTCTTCTACCGAAGCTGAGTACAAAGGCATGGTTGAAGCCGCAAAGGAAGTGATTTGGCTAAAGACTTTAATGAAGAGTTTTCACACTATACAGAGGACACCAATTATATTTGGAGATAATATGAGTTCATTATATTTAGCTGCTAATCCTGTTTTTCATGCCAGGACTAAACACATTGAGATTCAGTATCACTTTCTAAGAGAGAAGGTGATGGATAAAGAGATTGAAGTAATCCATACTTCAACAAAAGATCAGATAGCTGATATGCTTACAAAAAGTTTGGATGGACCAAAGTTACAAAGGTTTAAAGATATGGCACGAATAAAGAAGACAGAGAAAACCTCAATAGATGATTGAGGGGGAGCTGTTGGTGCAAGACAATCAACAATTGAAGGTCTTTAAGTCCGCAAAAACTTCAGCAAAAATTTCTTTAAAAAGGTCACCGGAAGGTCACCGGAACAGTACCGGAACAGTACCGGAAACTCACAGTAAAGTCACCGGAATGTTACCGGAAATGATCATTCTTACAGTTTTCAGTTCATGAAGAGTTGAAAGATAAAAGGAGGAAGAAAAGAACAAATTTTGGAGCATGGAAGAGAACCGGAAAAATTGTACACATATGTACAGTAGTATAGTCCGCGTTATAAGCTTGTACAAATTTATCTATAAATACCTGGAAAATGTCGAGGCGAAAAAAAGGTGGGAAAAGAATGAGAGGAGTAAGAAAAGAATGAGAGACATAGATGAGAAGAATGAGAAGTTAGATGTCATTAGACATATGAAAAGTTAGTTGAGTTTTCCTCTCATCATTCAACTGTAACTTTCTGAGTAATCGAAGAAATACTGCGCCGAAATTCTGTGTGTTCTTCATCTGTGATAGATGATTTGTGAAATCCTTTTGAGGATATCTAAGTCTATAGTTAATCAATCTATAGCTTAAGTTTCAGAGTTTAATTGTAAACAGAAACCAAGAATTGTCAGTAGGAACATTCATATGTGTTGAGTGTTCAAAGTTTACTGAAACAGGCGCATTTCCAGTGATCAATGTTTTGATCATTTCTCAGTGCATACTTTAAAGTTTTGCATGAGTGAGAGCTTAATCTTTAAGTTAGAAGATAAGCTATTCGTAACCAAAAGCATTTGCTTAAACGGGTTCTATTCAAGGAGAACCAAGTCTTAGAAGTGACAGTTGTGAAGTCGACTGTTCAGAATGACAGTTACAGACATAGATAACTTGTGAAGGTGATTTCTCAAGTTATACTAAACCTTTTGAAGAATTTTAACTTGAAGGAGGTGCGCAATCTCTAGGCGACACTCTATACAAAGTTTCAAAAAAAACCTTTACATGTTTGTCGGATTAATTTGAAGAAATTGTGCAGCAGATTTTTGTGTTGTGAAGTTTTTGACTTACTCTTGGTATAGAGGTGCTCTAATCACAAGAGTAGGTTATTCTTTTGGAGATTAACACTCTCCATCATTTTTCCCCTATGTGGATGATCTCGTTATGAAAAGTATAATCTGAAATCTTGTCTAATCTAGTTAGAGGCACAATCTAATGCTCCCTTGAGAGCTCCTACTCTTTATCTTAAAGTTAAGAAAGATGTTTTTATTATTATTATCATATATGTTGATGATATGATCATGAAAAGTCCCAAGGATTCAGACCTTTACTATTTTGAAGTACAAATTAAGCATACATTTAATATGAATGATTTAGGTATTTTGCATTATTATCTTGGGATTGAGTTCAAGTATAGAGATGATTGTATCTATATAACATAGCGAAAATACATTGAGAAATTATTGGAAAGGTTTGAGATGATAGATTCAAAGATTTTGCAGAAACCTTTGAATGTTAATGTGTCATTACAAGCAAAAGAAGATTCAAAACCTTTTGATGCTACTTTGTATAGTCAAGCACTTGGTTGTTTGATCTATTTATGTAATATAGACCTCAATTCAGTTTATAATTTCTCAAGTATCCACATTCATGTAAAATCCACTCAAAATACATTAGAAAGCAGATAAGACAATTTTCAAATATTAAATGGAACTTCCAATTATGCTATAGTATTTTTGAGATCGCCAAATTCCTTACTTAGAGGTTATTTAGATTATGATTGGGCAAGTGATAAAGACTCAAGAAGAAGCACAAGTGGCTTATTGTTTCTTTCTATGAGATTTTCTTATCTCTTGTTTGTAAAAGAAACAACCTACACTTGCTACATCTCCAAGTGAAGCAGAGTATAGGGCCTCCTTTACAACTACACTTGAAGTAGTTTGGTTGCAAAAAATTCTGATGTATCTTGATGTTCAAGTTCATCTTCTTATGCACATATTTTCATACAGTCCTAGTGTTATTGCTATTGCAAAGAACCTTGTTCATCATGCTAGGACAAAGCATATTCAGGTTCATTACCACTACATTCCAGAACAGGGATCTAAGAAGCACATTAAGCTAGTCTGGATACCTACAAGTGAGAATGTTGCATACATTTTTACCAAAGCATTGTCTAGAGACAGTCATATGAAGTTTTGCAAGTTATTGAACCTCGTACCATTATGACATTAAAGGGGGGATTGTTGGAAACAATGTCAAAATAGTCCAAAACCCTAATTTCTAGCAATCCTACTTTTAAGGACTTCACCAATTTTTAGCTATAGAAGGTCCAAACTTTTTATTAGCTTATCAGTTACAGCTTGAAGAGAGTTTTCATTTGGTATATAACATTTAACCATTAGACGTCTAGATCAAGAGAAAACCCTACGTAATTTCTACTCAAAAATATGGTTTTATCTCATTTGGTTCCTCTCAACATGAGATTCAAGCAAAGATACTTCAAATAATTAATTGATGGTCCATCTAGGTGATCATAGCCCTTTAAGTCTTGAAAAGCAAAAATAAACCATTAAAAATATAATTGCTAAATCTACGAATTCCACCAAATTTGATGTAGCTTTTTGCTTTTTCACAAAAGCTTATCGTGTGCAGCACTCAAAGCCATAAAATAAGCATATTGACTTACATCAAAGAATCACTCAAGGACTCAATTCCATTATTGGTGATCAACAAGCTAGGAGGAGTTTTCTTATATACTTGGAGGGGATGTACTCTACCCTTGGTGAACTTGTGGAGGAGATTCTATCAGTCAACCATCAGCACATTGATGATTTATTCTGAATAGCAAGGCTATTTCTATAGATTACTTCCTACAGAAGAGCAATCTTGATGGGATTGAAGGGATGCACAAGCACTTCCATATATTGCTATGGGAGTCAAGAGGCATATTATTCCCCAAATCAGCTCATGTAAAACCTCTCATCAGACGTGGTTGGAGTTAGAGAATCTCTATCAAAGGAGGAACCCTACTAGGAAAGCTCATATGAGGAGACAGCTAGCCAACACAAATATGAAAGTTGGTAAGTCAATTCAATCACATATTTTGAAGCTCAAAGACTTATAAGATCAGTTACTCAATGTTGGATTCAATGTTTGAGATGAAGAGATAGTAAACACACTTCGTAACTCACTTCCCCCTATATATCATGCTTTTGTTACTTATTTATCTCTCTCTACAAGAAATATAAAACTTTCATTTGTAGAGTTGTAGTTCCTATTACTTCAAAATGAAGATCAACAAAAGAGTATGGAAGAGAATCATGAAGCTATGTTATCATCATCAAAGGGTGAGAAGAAGGAGACCACAAAGAACGAGAAGCAAAGTCAACAAACTAACAAGGAAAGTAATCCTCTAATCCTAAAGAAATGAATTTTCCATTACTCAAAGAAACCAGGTCATTTCATAGCAAAATGCAAAACAAGGATTTTTAATAAGAAGAAGCATCAGGTAATAATGATGAAGATCAATCAAAATCTGATTCTTGTAATGAATAATCTTATATATGTGTTAGCATAGAAGAAATATCTTTAATCAAGAAGATTTAAATGAAATCTCTAGTAATCCTTCGATTTTTTAATCTAGAGCTACTTAGCATATGAAATGTTGCAAGAAGGTATTTTCTTCTCTTACTAATTCTTTAGGTAGAAGAGTGGTCATTGCAAATGGTCATGAATGGATGTTGTAGGTATTATAGAAGTAAATATAAAGTCAAGAGCACGTAAAAAATTCACAATTCCTAATGTTCTATATGTTCCAAAAACGGAGAATTTTCTTGCTATATCTTTTTATCAAATGGTTTTAAATTTGTTTTTAACAAAGAATCATGTCAGATCCTCTAACCTAATGAGGGGCATTGTTTGTTTCAAGGTCAAAACAAAAGTGGAATGTTTCTGTCATCCAAAATTATTCATGCTAATGTTGATAAGTTTTCTACACCTAAGGAGAGATGAAGTTATGGCTTGATAGTTTTGGTCATATAAGTTACAGAGCTCTCAAGCACATCAAAGATCATGGAATGGTGGATATTTTACCTACTTTTGCCTTACCAGATGATGCAGAATCATGTGAAGAATGTCTTGAAGGAAAGCTTCACAAACTTCCTTTCAAGGAGCGTTGATACATTATGGCCACAAGGAAGTTGCAGATCATACATCTATACGTGAATGGTCCTATGAGAACATATTATATTCAAGGTTTCAAGTATTTTGTTATTTTTATTGATGATATTCATGGATTTATGGTCTTAGAGCAAAATCAGAGGTCTTCCCATTTTCAAGAAGTTCTTAGCTATGGTTGAAAATGAAAGTCAATCAAAAATTCAGATTTTCAGAAGTGATAAAAGATGAGAATACATGTCAAAAGACTTTTAAGTGTTTTCTTGAAGACAAAGGCATCTCTTATCAACACACTATTGCTTATACGCTAGAACAGAATGGTATTGCAAAGAGAAAGAATAAGCAACTTATTGAGATTATGTGTAGTATGATATCATCCAAAAAGCTATCCCCAAATTTTTTGTTTGATGCAATACATATAGCTAATCACACTCAAAATAAGTCTTCCATAAAAGCTTTAAACATTGTCACACTTATGAAGTTTATTATGGGAAGAAACCCAATCTGAGTTATTTAAAAGTTTTTTGTTCTCCAACTCATGTTCACAATGAGAAGAAGGATCGTGGTAAGCTTGATGTAAAAGCTATTAAAGTTGTATTTATTAATTATGCAATTGAAAGCAAGGGATTTATATTGTATGTTCCACATACACGTGAAATCCTACTCTTATGCAATGCATATATTGCAGAAAGTCAATTTTTTTTATAAGAACTCAAAGATTCCAGATTTCATAAAAGTAGATGATTATGCATTTTTTAGTAGGAATTAGGATTCTTATATTCAGCAATAAAATAGGGATGATGAATCTTCTCAAACCCTAAAAGTAACACTTGATACATGCGAAAAGAGACCTACATCAATACCTAGTTCATCATCAGTAGCTCTTGATGTTTTGACTTATGAAGTTGGAGAAGATTCCAGAATTGCAAAAGAAAGAGATATTGAAGAATCAGAAGAGATTTCATCACTTTTCAAAAATACCTTGAGGTGGTTATATTAAAATTGGAAGTAAAGTGTTATAAAGAACTTCATACGACGAACCTGAAGTTAGACAAGGAGAGAATAAACACATCAACTAAATTATACATAACATTTTGAGATTCATTACATTTCGTACTAACTTCAATTGAGAATGAAGCAACTAATGTAAAAGATGCAGTACAAAGTTTTGCATGGAAGAAAGCTATGCTAGAAGAGGTTGATTATATTTATAAGAATTAAACATGGAAGCTTTATGTGTCACCAAAAGGTAAAAAGGTAATTCGAGTTAAGTGGATCTTCAAAATTGAAAGAAAATCAAATGGTACTATTAACAAGAATAACGCAAGATTAATTATCAAAGGCTATGCACAAAAGAAAGGCATTGACTATGATGAGACTTTTGCAGCTACTTCTAGAATGGCAATTCAAAAATGTACTTTCTCTTATTGCATTCTTTGGTTGGAATGTATACCAGTTAGATATCAAAACTGCATTTCTTAATGGTGATCTTCATGAAGATATCTACATTCAATAACTAGAAGGTTTTAAAGAGACAGATAAAGAGCATTTAGTATACAAGCTTATTAAAGCTTTATATGGACTAAAGCAAGCACCAAGAGCTTGATATAAGAAGATACATCTCTATCTTCTAATCTATGGGTTTTGAAAACTTAGATGTAGCTCCTACTCTTTATGTTAAAGCTAAGAAAAATGTTTTGATTATTTTTATTATCATATATGTTGATGATATGATCATGACATGTCCCAAGGTTTCAAACCTTCAATATTTCAAATTATACCTTAAGCATACATTTGATGTGAATGATTTAGGTATTTTGCATTGTTACCTTGGGATTGAATTCAAGTACAGAGATGAGTGTATTTATGTAACACAATAGAAATACATTAAGAAATTATTGAAAAGGTTTGAGATGAGTCAAAAACTAAGTCTTCTAAGGAAGAATTTTATGAAATGTGTTAGTATAGAAGAATTCTCTTTTGATTAAGAAACATTAAATGTAATCTCATAATCCTTGGATTTCTTAGTCTGGAGCTACTAAGCATATGAGATGTTGCAAGAAGGCATTTTCTTCTCTTACTAACGCTTTGGATAAAAGAGTGAACCTTGCAGATGGTCATGATTTGGATGTTGTAGGTATTGGAAAAGTAAATCTAAAATCAAGTGTAGGTGAAAATTTCACAATTTCTAATATTCTATATGTTCCAAATATAAAGAAGAACTTTCTTTCTATATTTACTTTCTTTCTGAGATGATTTTAAAGTTGTTTTTAACAAAGATTCATGTCAGATCCTCTCACCTAAAGAGGTGCATTCTCTACTTTAAGGTGAAAATAAAAGTGGCATGCTTTTGTTCTCCAAAATTAGTCATGCTAATGTTGCTAAGTCTTCTACACTTAAGAGAATATGAAGTTATCCCACGCTAGGTTTGGTCATATCAATTACATAGCTCTCATGCACATCAAAGATCATGGAATGGTGGAGAGTTCGTCTACTTTTGCCTTACCAAATGATGCACAATCATGTGAAGGATATCTTGAAGGAAAGCTTAACAAACTTTCATTATAGAAACATGGATACATTATGGCCACAAGGAAGTTGCAAATCATACATTCATATGAATGGTCCTATGAGAATAGATTATATTCAAAGTTTCACGTATTTCATTATTTTCATTGACGATATTTATGGATTCATGGTCTTAAAGCAAAATTAGAGGTCTTTCCTATCTTCAAGAAGTTCTTAGCTATGGTTGAATTTAAAAGTCAATCAAAAATTCAGATTTTGAGAAGCGATGTAAGAGAAGAATACATGTCAAAAGACTTTTAAGTCTTTTCTTGAAGACAAAGGTATCTCATCAACTCACCATTGCTTATATGCCAGAACAAAATAGTATTGTGCAGAGAAATTATAAGATACTTGTTGAGATGATGTATAATATGATATCATCCAAAAAGCTTTCTCCCAAGTTTTGGTTTCATGCACTACATATACCTAATCATATTCAAAATAGATTATTCATAAAAGCTTTAAAGGTTATCACACCTTATGAAGCTTATTGTGGGAAGAAACTCAATGTGAATTATTTCAAAATTTTTGGTTCTCTAACCTATGTTCACATTAAGAAAAAGGATCATGGTAAGCTCGATATAAAAGCCATTAAAGTTATCTTTATTGGTTATGCAATTGAAAGTAAAGGATACAGATTCTATATTCCAAATACAAATGAAATCCTACTCTTACGCAAAACATATATTGCAAAAAATCAGATTTTAGATAATAAGCCAAAGATTCGAGATTTCATAAAGGCAAATAATTTTGCATTTTTTAATAATTATTTGGATTGTTATATTCAGCCATAAAAAGGATGAGATAAACCTTCTAGAGCCCTAAAAGATGCACTTGATAAAGGTGAAGAGAGAATTTCATTACATATCAATACCTAGTCCATCAGTACCTCTTGATGTTCTGACTTATGAAGGTAGAGAAGGTTCCAAAGTTTGAGAAGAAACAAATACTAAGAATCATAAGAGATTTCACTACTTTTCAAAAATATGCCCAGGTGGTTATACCAAACCTTGAAGGACAACAATATAAAGAACTTCAAAGGATGAAAACGAAGTCGGAACAGGAGAGAATTAAATAATCAAGTAAATTATGCTAGACATTTTGAGATTCGTAACATTTTAGCACTAACTTCAGTTGAGAATGAACCAACTAATGTTAAAGATGCACTACAAAGTTCCATATGGAAGAAAGCTATGCAAGAAGAGATGGACTAAATTCATAAGTATAATACATGGAAGCTTCATGAGCTAGTAACAGGTAAATAGGCAATTGATATTAAGTGGATCTTCAAAAATCGAAAGAAAAGCATATGATACTATAAACATGTATAAAGGAAGAATAGTTATCCCAAGCTATGCACAAAAGAAAGGTATTGAGTATGATAAAACTTTTGCATCTACTTCTAGAATGCCAGTAGTCAAAACTGTACTTTCTCTTGTTGCATATTATGATTGGAATATATACTAGTTAGATATCAAAAACTACATTTCTTATTGGTGATCTTCATGAAGATGTCTACATTCAGTAACCAGAAGGTTTCGAAAAGACAGATAAAGAGCATTCAGTATGCAAACTTAATAAAGTTTTATATGGACTACAACAAGCACCAAGAGCTTGGTATGAGAAGATAAATCTCTATCTTCTATATATTGGTTTTGAAAACTCAGATGGAGCTCCTACTCTTTATGTTAAAGCTGAGAAAAATATTTTGATTACTATTATCATATATATTGATGATACGATCATGACAGGTCCCAAGGATTCAAACCTTTAATATTTTATTAAAGTACAACTTAAGCATACATTTGATGTGAATGATTTAGGTATTTTGCATTATTCTCTTATTGAGTTCAAGTATAAAGAAGAGTATACTTATTATTTAGGTATTTTGCACTATTATCTTATTGAGTTCAAGTACAAAGAAGAGTATACTTATATAATACAATAGCAATACATTGAATAATTATTGGAAAGGTTTGAAATGCCAGATTCCAACCTTTGAATGTTAATGTATCATTACAAGCAAAAGAAGATTCAAAACCTTTTGATGCAACTCCCCATAGTCAAGCAGTTGGTTGCTTGATGTATTTACGTTATACAAGACATAACATTCATTTTGTAGTTTCTCAAGTATCTAAGTTCATGCACAATCGGCTCAAAATTCATTGGAAAGCAATTAAGAGAATTTTTAGAAATTTGAAGGGAACTACCAAATATGGTACGGTATTTTTGAGATCAACACATTTCTTACTTAGACGTTATTCAAATTCTGATTGGGCAGGTGATAAGGACGTAAGAAGAAGCACACATGGCTATTGTTTCTTTCTAAAAGATTGTCTTATCTCTTGGTTGTCAAAGAAACAACCTACAATTGTTACATCTTCAAGTGAAGTAGAGTATAGGGTGGCCTTTACAGTTACACTTGAAGCAGTTTGATTGCAAAAAAGTCCGAGTTATCTTGACATTCAAGTTCATCTTTCGAATCAGTTATTTTCAAATAATTAGAGTGTTATTGGTATTGCAAAGAACCTTATCCATGGTGCTAGGACACAAAATATTGAGATTCATTACCACTAAATTCGAGAACAAGTATGTGAAAACCAAATTAAGCTAGTCTACATATCTATAAGTGAAAATATTGCTGATATTTTTACCAAAGCATTATTTAGGATAGTCATCGAAAGTTTTGCAAGTTTTTGAACCTTGTATCATGATGACAATGAAGGAGGGATTGTTGGAAGCAATGTCAGAATAGTCCAAAGCCCTAATTTCCAGCAACGCTCTTGATGGGGACTTACCTAATTTTTTGGGTACGTCCGAGATAGAAAATTTTATTTTAGCTTATCACATAGAGCTTGAAGAGAGCTTTCATTTGGTATATAACATTCTATCTTCAAAGGTCCAGATCACGAAAAAATGCTAACCCTAATTTTTACTCAAAATGTATTTTTACCTCATTTTGTTTCCTCAGCATGACGGTCAAGGAAAACTACTTGAAATAATCAGTTGATGCCCATTTATGTGGTCGTAGCCCTATAAGACTTGAAATGCAAAAATATGATGTTAAATATATGATCACTAAATCAAGGATTTTCGCCAAATTTTGGGATAGCTTTTTGCTTTTTCATAAAAGTTTACCGTGGGCAGCACCCAAAGTTAAATTTAAACATATTGGGTTACCTGTAAGAATCACTCAAGGACTCAAGTCCATTGTTGGTGATCAACAAGCTAGAAGGAGAGTTCTTATACACATGGAGGTCTGCTCTACCCTTGGTGAACTTGTGGAGGAGATTCTCTCAGTCAACATCAGCACATTGCTGATTTATTGTGAAAAGCAAGTCTATTTCTGTTTTTCACTCGCTAGGTCACTAGTTTCTGATTTAGGGTTTCTGAAAACCTAATTTCAGAATTAGAGTTTGCTGTAAAACAGTTCTAATCTGTTCATATGCTCTACATTCACACACACAAACACTCTTCATACCTCTTAGGCACTTTATGAACAAACTGTTGTATTTAGTTCCTAATTTCTGCTTAGATTCAAAGTTGGTAATCATCTACACACATTTGAATTGACATTCACAATATGAGTTAGTGTAGGTAAGCATTCTAGCTTACCATTACACTTGAAAATATTGTGTACTCTCTCTCTATCTCTCACTAATCTCATTTTGAATATTAAGGTGCTGGAAGATCCCATTAACCTGAGATTAAGATTGTTATTGAGGCCCACCCCATTTCCAACAATATCCAATTATCAAAATGCTCTACTACAGAAAAAAAATCTAGAAACAGCGAACCCTGTGTGTTTCAGAAAACTTGTTCAACTATCTGGGACATCAAATATTTTTACTCTCAAGCAGCAGACCATATCCTTCATGTATGACAAGCTGCAGCTGTTACGACATTATTTGAATGAGTGGAACAGGGACAGCTTCCTACAAGTGACTGCCTAAAATCATGTGCTCATTGCTAAGTTACTGAAGAATCAAGAGAGACAGCTGCACAGCTGGAAAATTTCACCAAGACTGGAAGGGATGGAGGCGTCCCTATTTTGCTGAAATAGTGGATCTGACACAGAAATCTCTACGATCACAGAATTTCTCTTAGCAATTTTGCTGATTTTGCTAAGATTACAGAATTTTTCTTAGGGTGTTGGCAGACCGTGAAGACTGGAGATGAATACCCTTCAATAAATGTATTTGTCATAAATACAAATGTCATATTAAATATAACCTCATTTCAATTTCATGCCCTCAGTACTTGTTAAAAATCAGAAACAAGCAAAATCTGACCTGGTAGTATGGCAACAAAACTGAATTATTTTTCATTGAATGCACAAGCATGCATGTATGTCCACACACACACCCCACTACCTACCTACGTGCATATAGGCCGATTTGACCATAATAGAGGTATTGGTGATTATTAATCCACCCATCATATCCCAAAAGTTAAAGGTCAATTTTGTTGTTGAAGGATCAAACTGTGAATCTTCATATTCCATTACAAATTCATCCAAACAATAATCACACAAATCACTGAAAGATCTAATGAGATAAAAAACTTAAGTCATGAATCTGCCTCATTGCATTAAGAATGCATGCATAAATCCTCACACATTAGCACGGTAAAATGTTGGCCTTTCAGAAAATTCCAATGATGACTTGGAAACTGAATGGACAAATTAATTTGGAAAATCATTCTTCCAGATGCTATCCAAAACTGAAGCTGGATTGTGTCTTTTTCTTTTCATATGTAGCATTCCGATTCAGGATGACGTTATCAATGATACTCTCCTTCCTTCTATGCAGAATTTAGAGCTTTTAAGGAGCTGCAAAGAATTATTTTCAAAATAACATATATGTAAGAGAGGAAAAGAGATTCCGGTCATTAATCTCAAACGGAATGCTAGCATTAATGCAGGTAACCCTGATTCACAGATACATTCTTTTACCATGGAAAAAGCAAACATCCGAGACTAATATCATACCTTCTCCTTCAAATCCTCCTTTGAAAAAAAAGAGATCCCCATGCACTCTTTCCTACAGCTGCCATTCTGAACCTCAATCATGTATCTGTGTAAATGTTTGATCTTCATTGTCTGAGCTGGAGCCTGCAATTAAACTTGCTTCTTTAAAACTTGTCCCTGTATTTGTGGACTAGAGTTTACAATAATACATGAAATCACAACAAAAATAAACCTCCTGCAAAAGCGCTCTGCACAGTTTCTTCCACTTGAACTTTGGCTCCCGTCTTCTCTTTCTTCCTGATTTATAGTCACTTGAATCACCTATTGCTTCATGTTCATGTACTTCAGTGGACAAGTCTGCAATTTTTGTAGCATTCTTGTGACCTGTTGGAAGGGAACCATCTTCCACATCACTACAGTCATCACTGTCTAAGAGGACCTTTTGGCCTTTCCAATGTGCACCCCCAATCTTCCTTGGACGGTCTGCAATACCAAGTCCTTGGCGACCCTTCGTAGCTTTATCCTGATAGATGACCCAAAAAAAAGCAAATTTATTGAAATAAAGATTGAAAAAGAATCCCACAATTGCTTTACCTATGACCACAGTAACTCGCAGTTACACTTCCATAATAATTTTCCTGCTAAGTACATAACTAGCACATCACATAAATCATTGTGACCATGTACATACACAATTGCCATAACGAGTGAGTTCCACAGGATAAAACAGAAAACAGTCATAAAGCCTCGGACAAAATGCAAAAGAGAACAATAAGAATGTCCACACATCAGCAGGACAAGAATCGCAGGAAATAAAGGTCAATATTTGTCCCCATTCTTATTGCTGGCAATATTGTTTAAGTTCTTAGATTCAGCCTGTATGAATAACGCATTTGAGGGCCACGATTAAATGGTCATAATTTGGGGGTCTGAGCTCGCATAAAATCATGGATTGAAAAAGATAATACATTCAAAAATGTGGTCATAATTTGGGGGTCTGAGCTCGCATAAAATCATGGATTGAAAAGGATAATACATTCAAAAATGTACGAAATCAGAATGATAAGCCTTCTTGCATATGGTTCACTTAACCAGTTGTTGCTTCGTTATGGAGCTTGAAGGCTTCTTTCACTCGGTAGTCATCTCACTAAAAAATTACAGTATTCGGAAACGGTCATACTTTCAATAATTATCAGTCTAAAAATTCCTACAATTCCTTGAGTTCAAACAAAGCATACAGCTAGTGTGAGGTAATGTAAAAAAGATTGTACTTTTGATGTGTAACACATGATATTTAAAGACAAACTGACTAGGAACTACAAAAAATAACCTTGCATGAACAAGGAGTAATGATGAAACCTCTCTTTCCTTGCAGATTCTGGATGTTTCTCACCTGAACAAGCTTATATAGATTCTCCTGGTCCTGCTCACAGAAGGATGAACGTGTTTTGGACACCTCAGCAAGTGAATTTCGCATACATGCTTGTGCCCCAAGAGCTCCAGCTCGCACAAAGCCAAATCTTGCTCCCCACCAATCATTTTCAGTTTTCATGTACGATATATCTTCAGAAGGCTGAATATCCTCCACTGTGCTCGTACAACCATCTGCTGCAGGCAATTGTAGGATAAATAATTGCTTTGCATAAACTGAGCCATTCAAAAAGCACACTTCACGCTATTGAAATAAAAAAAGTCTTGTGAACAGCCCTTCCTTACTCCTCCTCAATGACAATGTCAATAAATATTCTATCAAACTCATACATACACATCATTCAACACACAAAACATCAACGCCACTCTTTTGACACTTCTTACTCTCAGAAATACAGCAAGAGAAAGAAAGAAAATAAAAAATGCCATCCTGCCCTGGCACATCCCAATGCATCAGTTCTTGCACTGGCATAGTTAGTAGCAAGATACTAGTGTGGTATCCAACATCAGTGTGTCGACCCACTGAGGTTCTATTGGTGATTTTTTTACACAAATAATGCTTCATTTGAGACTAAGCTCATGCTTATCAAACTTTTACGACTTCTACTAGAAATGCAATTCTTGTGCATTGCTTTCAGTCAAAGAATTCATTCTACTGAGTTACAAAAGGAACTTGGTGCTTAACTTAGTCAATCTATTCCTTAGTTGAAAGGATATTTTCAATGTCAAAGTTCTTCTCTTTCAGAAATTTAACAAATATTTCTTAATAATCATATGCTGATGTGTTCCATAGTTCAAATGAGAAAGCCTTTGCCCTTGTTTGAAAAAGAAGATATTGGAAGTTAGTTACTTCCTATCTTCTTACTTACTAGATCTTGAAGTATCTTGAGATCATACTTTTATCCTCCTTGAATTTAAACTCCTCCTTTGAAGTTTTAATTCGCTTGAGGATCAAATCTAACTTCACGATTCATTTTACGACTAAAAGATAATAATCATCCCCCGGTCCAATGTCCCATACCATTTTTCCTGCATCAAACTAAGTATAAAATTTGGTATCCCATACCACCCTATTTTATATTCACATTGACGTGTAAGTGATACTTATCTTGAAGTCTAAATATATCTTTATAGAGTACCTTCTCTCTTCAATTCTTTAAAAGAACTTTGAATTTTCAAGCATTACCTCTAACTTGATATTCTAGGTTTTGATTCCTTCACACGATCGTTTCACGATCTCATGCTTTGCCTTGGAAACTTGAAAACCTCTTGATAGAATATCCATTCTTCTTTGCTAGGGTTTTCGAATGAAAACCAGTTATAATTCCAAGTACTTGAATTTTCACAAATTCAAATCCATTGGTTTATTCTTGACCAATTTGTAGTGACAAGAGCTTTTCACTTTTTGTCTTTAGATTCCTTTCTTATTAAAGATTTACGTAGCTACCCCGGGGACTTTATAGAAATCTCTCTACTGCTCAATTCTAAGGATCTGCTCATGCTTTTGGATTTTACTTTTAAGAAATCCCTTTAAGGATAGGTAAACTTTATGTTGTACCTTTCACATACTTAATTACCATTGACACAGATGCAAAATACATACTTGGAATATTTCACTCTGATCAGACTTGGAACAGCTTACTCTTTTCACACTTTCGATTGGATAAATGGAACTTGAGTGAAAAAAAAAATCCCAAAAGGAATTTGATTGCCAATACTTGAACAACTTTGGAGTAGTTCCAATTACAAGTTCTTCGACAAACATTGCCAAGCTTAATCAAGTCTCGTTGATCATGCGATAAAATAAAGACTTATTCTTTATCGTTTAAGACCTCTCAAACTTGCCTAAGCTTTTTGGCTTACCTGCTAAGAATCTCATCAAGATTGATACACCTTGAGTTATACCAATCATTGGACTTAAGTACCACTATCGATGGTTTGAGACTTCTTGGGAACTTCTAGCTAACAAACTTATGAAAGAATTACGTTCTCACGAATAGGAAGAATGTATTCTTTCAAAAACTTCAAATCCCATAAGGAATCAAATAAACTGAGCAAATGATTCATCTCGAAATCTTTTGCATTATTGTAATGATTGATGAAAGAAATTCTTGACTTTTGGACAAGACTCTCAAAGCTTTATTGCTAGAATCATGTTCATGTCTCGTGTATCAAGCTAAAGGATCACTGTTGGACATATTCCATTGCCTAATGAAAGTCGAACTTTCATTTACATGTATTCCTGTTCTTGAGTTTGAAAAAAAATTATTACCATTGTTCAATCGTATGATGTTACTAGAGTACTTTAAACATAATTTGACAATCCATTTTGATTGTATAGTTTAAAGTATAAACATCTTTTGACAATTCAAACAATGCGTAAGAATTGTACTATGAACACTTCATCGTCTACTTTATGACTCAAGAATCATCACGATCCTTTCCTAGAAGTGATAGCTTACCAACATCTTAGAAGACCTTAATGATTAAGCTTTACAATTAACTTGTCCAAAAGATACACTTTTCAACGTGAATTAGTGCATGCGTACTAGAGTGTCAAGAAAGCTAATGCTTTGCTTCTCATACGAGGTAAAACTTAGGCATGCGATAACTACAAGTACTTTTACGGTTGAGCATCTCAACTTCTCTAGATTTTAGCATGTCAAAAGCTTCCTTCTAGATAAAAGTTATTGAATAAACATCTCTATCTTGAAGATGTTTACTTTCTTTAACTTGCAGTTAGGTTTCATAATTTGCCTTTTTTTCTTTTTTAGGATATGTACTTGAAAAGAACTTGAAGCGTTCATCATGTGATCGCTTCTATCCCTAGAATATTGTTCAAAAGGACATCTTCATGTACTGATCCTAAATATTTATAAACTTGTTTAGGAAAGTTCATGGATTGGAGATCCATTACTTAAAACTCTTGTAGTTCCTAAATGAAAAGTTCACAATTCCATTCGAGTCTTTAAGAACTTATCTCATTTCCTAAAGATCGCTTGCTTAGGTTTTCTCTTAAAGCTACAATTAGCTTAAATGAAACCTAAAAATAACTCTCTAATCGTAAGAGTTCTTTGAAAGTTTTCATGTTTTCTTAAGACTTTGCATCCTTACTGGAGATGCAATGTATGGAACATAAGAGCTACCTTTTAAACTTTAAAAGTTCACTTAGTGTAAGTTCCATTTAGCTTTTATTTGCTTTCTATCACATCATGGTATAGAATCAGTAAGAGTGTTCATTAACAAGTGATCATCTATTTTCTTGCTAATCTACTTGTTGGAGATAGATGTCTGCGGAAGCACGCGAACAGCACAAGGAAGAAGAAGAAGCTTGAAGCACAAACACACAATAGTGAATGTATTACTAGAGAATGTACAAAGATAAGTGCCCATTAGGGCAATAGGCGTATATACAAGCCGAGGGAAAAAAACCTCCTAAAGAGGGAAAAAAGTGCCCCGACGGTCCTAGTGTATTCACACACATCACTACCTAAATATATCAACAAATCCCCCCTGGGAGTGATGCGGTGAACAAGGAGCTGGCACTCATGTATAAAGAAGTGCCAAGCTATGTGGAAATCACTCCACAAAAGGAAGTAAGCCCAAAGCTTTGCGGAAAGCTTCAAACTTCTCCCTAGGCAGAGCCTTCGTGAAAAGGTTAGCAATGTTCTCCTGCGTGGGCACATATGCCAAGCTGATCTCCCCAGTAGAGAACCTCTCCCTGACATAGTGATAATGCACCTCAATGTGCTTAGTGCGAGCATGGAACACAGGGTTCCTCGCAACTTCCAATGCGCTCTGACTGTGAGTGAAGATGGTGGTGGCAGAAGACTGATAAACACTCGAATCAGCCATAAGGCGTCTGAGCCACACACACTCAACAGTCGCTGTGAAAGCTTCCCTATACTCAGCCTCACAACTGGAAGTGGCCTCAGTGGGCTGCCTCTTGCTCAACCAAGATATACATGAGCTACCAAGCATGAAGCAAAAACCACTGGTGGACACACGAGTGTCATAGCAACCAGCCCAGTCTGAGTCAGAAAAAGCATGCAAATCTGGCGGTAGTGATCCCCCCTTGGGATAAAACAACCCAAGTAGCCGAGTACCACTCAAGTAGCGAAAGATGCGCTTAACCCCCTTCCAATGCGTGACTCCTCGGCAATGCATAAACCTGCTGATCTGTGAGACAGCAAACTGAATATATGGCCGAGTAATGCATAAGTAAATCAAGCATCCAACAGCCTGCTGATAGAGAACAGCATCAAATGCATCTCCAGCATCATGCAGACTCAATCGTAAACATGTCTCCATAGGAGTGGCAATAGGCTTATAGTCTTCAAGGCCAAAACGCTTCAATAATGTGTCAATATATTTCGTTTGACACAAAGCCATTCCACCATCAACTTGCATAAACTGAATGCCTAAATAATGATGCAAATGCCCCCAATCAGACATCTCAAATGAGGCATGCAAATCAGCCTTGAAATCAGCAATATGCTTCTCAATAGGACCAATGAGCAGCATGTCATCAACATAGACAACAATGATCAGAAGCACATCATTAGCACGCTTAGCATATAAGGTGCTTTCAGTTGGACTGTTCTCAAAACCATGTGCAACCAGATAGGCATGTATCTTCTCATACCAAGCATGTGGTGCTTGCTTTAAACCATATAATGCCTTCTTTAACCTGCACACCTGGTTTTCATGCCCTTTCTGCACAAAGCCACGGGGCTGAAAAACATACACTTCTTCATGCAAGTCACCATTCAGAAATGTTGTTTTAATGTCCAACTGATGTACATTCCAACGATGATTGGCTGCAAGTGCACAAATGCTCCGAACAGTAGTCATACGGCATGTAGGTGCAAAGGTCTCATCAAAATCAATGCCTCTTTCCTACGCATAACCCTTTGCAACAAGCCTAGCCTTAAACCTGTCACCATCAGGTTTACGCTTCAACTTGTATACCCACTTAGTGCCAATGGCCTTCTTGCCAAGAGGAAAGTCACATAAAGACCATCTACCATTCTTCATTATAGCATCATATTCAGATTGCATAGAAGCCATCCAATTTTCTGAATTCTATGCTTCATCAAAAGAAACAGGCTCATTCTCATCACAGAGACTAGACGCAGGCATAGCATAGCAATCTGATGCAAAGGAGGCACTATGAGAGCCTGAACGAGTACGATATGACAAAGGTGCATCTAATTTATTGTCACGCAAAGTCTTCACCAGCCATTTTGGCATAGTTTTTTCCTGCTCAATATCAGCTCTCTTATCAACAAGTGCATCATGTAAATCTGCATCAGAAATGGAATGATCTGCATCATCATATGAAACCTGCAAAGGCTGAGAAGTTGCCTCATTAGGACAAGCACTAGACTGTCCACCTGTAAAAAGAGGCATCAAAGTATCATACATGTCTTTAGAGCTAACAGATATCTACTTAGTACATGAAAGCAATGGCTGAATAGCATCTTCCACAAAGATAACATCACGGCTAACCAGAATGCGTTTAGTCTGTGGATGATACAGACGATAGCCTTTACTTTCAAAACTGTACCCAACAAAAATACATTTTACTACCTTATCATCCAATTTTCTGCGATGTTGTTCAGGCACTAGTGCATATGCCAAACAACCAAAAACACGCAGATGAGCAACAGATGGCTTGCGGTCATGCCAAGCTTCATATGGAGTGATAGACTGCAGCGCTTTAGTGGGACACCTGTTCAGTACATATGCTGCACACATGACAGCCTCAAGCCAAAAACTATGTGGTAAAGCCTGACTCTTGACCATGCACCTTGCCATCTCCATGAGTGACCTATTCTTTCGTTCAACAACTCCATTCTGTTGAGGTGTATACGGCATTGTACACTGGTGTTTTATCCCACGTTCAGCCAAAAATGCATTAAAATCAGAAGACATATATTCCCCCCCTCGATCAAAACGAAGGGTTCCCATTTTACATGCTGGCAGATTTTCAGCCAAAACCAAAAACTGTTTAAAGCACATGAACACTTCGGACTTTACTTTGAGTGGATATACCCATGCATGCCTGGAAAAATCATCAATGAAAGTCACGAAGTAAAGGTAATTTCCAAAAGAGGGTGTCTGCATAGGACCACAGACATCACTATGTACAAGCTGCAATTTCTGTGTAGCCCGAACTGAACCATCTTTTGGAAAGGAGGAACGCTGCATTTTGCCCAAAATACAGCCTTCACAAACATGTTTTCCAGGTGCCTCAAGTTTGGGCAAAGAGGACACCATTTCAGATTTTTGCAGGCGTAGCAAACTAGCAAAATTCAGATGACCAAAGCATGCATGCCAAAGCTTTGCATCTGACAAAGCCTTAGAATCATGAACTGCACATGCCGAATCATTCACAGATCTTTCATAGTCTATGAGCTTATACAGCTCACGACATAAAATGCCGGAAGCAATAATAACATCGCCATTTGACAGATCATGAACTGTACATCTGTCATCAACAAATTTCACAACCAAGCCAATCTTGGCTAATGCACAAACTGATAACAGATTCCTCTTGATCCCTGGCACAAATAAAGCATCTGACAAAGTGAAAGAACTACCATCAGCAGTAGTCAAAATGATCTTACCAACTCCCATAACAGGATAAGAGGAGTTGTTGGCGCATGTAACAGTATTCCCCTGTAGGGGAAAGCTCGAGTGAAGAGAAGAAACTGCGCTGCGAGGTAATATGTTTTATACCCCACTGTCAAAATACCAAACATCTGAGTCTACTGCAGACATGCACTGCTCATGAGAAGATGGGTCAAAACTGCAAACAGTAGTAAACGCCCATTCTTCTTCCTGCACAAGATTTGCAGACTCTGTTTTTGGTGTAGAGGCCTCTGCAACAACCATTCAAGCCTCTTTCTTCTTTGCCTCTTTAGCAACTAGTTTTGGACAATTCTTTATGATATGATCATTCCCTTTAGAGTACTTACAAAACAATTTCTGCTTTTCTGATTTCTTCTCATCTTTATCTTCCTTCTTCAATGCAGAATTAGCAAATTTCTGCTTACTAGTTGAAAAGCTCCATTTTCCTTTGCCCTTCTGACTAGCTAGGAAAGCTTGATCTGAAACTCGCATAATGGACCTGTTTTGCCTGGACCGATCTTCCTGCAACAGAACAGAGACTAACTCCTCAAATGATAAGGCATTTGGATTGTCTTTCATCATCAAGCGAAGAGTAGAAGCAAAACTCTGAAATGAATCAGGAAGACCATTCAGAACGGTCTGCACAAGTGAGCTATCTGGTATAACCTCATAAGCAGAAATCAACTGTTCCTTCAAGTCTTTGATCTTTGTTAGGAAATTGTCCATAGAATCACCTTCATTCATGTGCTCACTCTCCAACTGTTTTCGGAGGTAAGCAACACGAGCCTCATTCCTAGCTTGGTACAATGTGGTAAGTGTATCCCAAGCATCCTTAGCTGTTCTGCAAGAGCGAATATGAGGAATAATGGCACGTTTGACAGACAAAGCTATCAATGCATGTGCCTGGGCATCTCTGCCATCCCAGCGAATCTGCTCTGCAATAGGTGCAGCAGAAATAGCAGCACGAACAGGAATCTGTAGAATATCATCTTCGGCACCATCTTCATCAGCTCCAGCACCTGTATTTGCAGTACCTGTAGTCAGAGGTGTAACAGGACGTCTTTCAACACCCTGCACAATGTTCCACAATCCTTTTGCAACCAATACATGTCGCATCATATAAGCGCACAATAGGTAGTTGGTACCATCAAACTTATCCTCAACAGCCAAGATACGGAATACATCACTTCTTTCAGCCATGGCCGGTGACTAAAATACCTTGATGCAGAAAATTGACTATATCTCAAAAAGTTGAACAGAACTGCCCAGACGAGTTCTGCTAGACCTGTAGCAGACTTCGAGACGCTTAAACTGGCGAACAAAAACTGGTATATACCTTTGGCACAAAAAGACGAAATAGCATGCACAAGCGCTGCGATAGTGCGTTCGGGGGTCGAAACGAGCTCAGATCGCGATTTCGGCACCACATAGCGAAGCTGTTTTGATCTCTGAAACACCCTGAGTATGCTCACCAAATCTCGTGCGAATCTAAGACTGCAAACGGAAGAGTGTCGACAGCGCCCTAGATGAAGCGACGACCTGCTGTGATACCAATTGTTGGAGATAGATGTCTGCAGAAGCACGCGAACAGCACAAGGAAGAAGAAGAAGCTTGAAGCACAAACACACAATAGTGAATGTATTACTAGAGAATGTACAAAGATAAGTAGCCCATTAGGGCAATAGACGTATATACAAACCGAGGAAAAAAAACCTCTTAAAGAGGGAAAAAAGTGCCCCGACGGTCCTAGTGTGTTCACACACATCACTACCTAAATATATCAACACTACTTAGCAAAAAACAAGCAGAAAACCATGCTTTGTCATATGCAAATGCATATGCTTGCATGCAAATGCATGTGCTTGCATGCAAATGCATGTGAGGGCATGCATGTATGGGCATGTTTTTTGTTCCTTTTCATGCACCAAAATTAATTCACGCAGTTCTTAAGCTTGCTTTGCATGCATATTATGCATCCTTGCACAAACATACTACTTGCTACCTTTTAAAAAGATATAACTATGCATATGCACAAACTTGAGTGCATCTAATATCTTTTTTAAGCAAGAATAAAGTTTATGTTGTGCATTAAAAATTCTTTTAGAAGGAAAAATGCACGAACATTCTTTCGTTTCCATGTGATGATTCATAGATGCATGCCTTTGCTTGATAAGTGTTTCTATGCTCTTCCACAAAGCTTTTATTAATTCGTATCAATATTACCAAAAATGACTATTGCTACCAGGCTTCACTGATAATAAGATGCACTCTACGTCAAAGCCAAGAGCAAAAACAAACATTAACTTAAAAAATACTTCTCTTAATTGTGCTACATCTATCCATTGTCCAAAAGAAGAGTCATTCTCCTCCTCTCATTTTAGCTTTCATCGTTCGTGAGGACACGGATCCGAAACCGGATCCACTTCACTATTGTGCATCATATACATGGTTCCAAAGCCAATGTATTCAATAGCCACGAGCAAAAGGTTGTGTGGATGTAACCTTGCACTTTGGCTCCATGGATATGGGTTGGAACCTTGGCTACCATATGCAACAACTCTACCTTTGCCCTCCCTCAAAGCAAGGGTAAATGAGCAAGGCTTGATAAAAATATATAAAGAGAATTTGATCTTCTTGTAAATAAAGGCGGTTTCTCTCATGTATAGAGCAAGTTCCTGGTCGCAACATGTGATAGGATAAAACGTGAGGAATATATTTACTCTATTGCAAAGGAGCCAACATCCTGTTCTTAATGATGTCATCCTTATGAAACGATGTGAGCTCAAGTCTCGGATACATCATCTAAGAAATTGCCATATTTTTCTTTAACCTGTTCAAGATTAAGACATCCAATATATAACAAAACCATTTAAATGGTTGATGTTGGAAATCAATGTCACATCAGTCCAAAATCCTATTAGGGCAGAAACCCTAATTTCGGTACTTAGTCATTTTTGGCACAAAAATTGGGTAAAATTTTTATGAGCCTATCTTGTAGAGCTTGATGAGAGCTTTCTAATGGTATATAACATTCAGTCATCAGAGATCACATGTGGGAGAAAACCCTAGTTAAAAATTTGTCAAAAGCAAAAGCTATTATTAAAAATCTGCGATAGATTTTTAAAGAATAACGATAAATCTTGTTTTTAGCGATCAAATATTAAAATAGAGATAGCTTTTTAATAAATCAACGATCAACAGCTTTTGGCTTGATTTTTCCGCATGAGACATAGAAACCTATATAAACACGGTCTTGCTCACTTTGTAAGATATCCTAACGCCAACGATTGCTGAATTGGCAGTGTTTTGTGTTGATGCACACATGGGCAGCCATGATGCACATATGGGCAGCTATGGAAGAGCTATTGAAGCACATAAGGAGCAGCCATGGAGTTCTTCTTCGAGAAGAGTGTGCACACACTCTTACTTAAGGAGAAGACTTACCTATCAACAGCTTAGTGGTGTGGGTCATCCATCTACATGATATATATGAAGATTGTCTTCTACATGAAGATTATAGAGTACTTCAAAGACATTGGGTGGAGCTTAACATAAGATTGCATCTTATGTTAACTATTCAGGTACATATTCTCTTTATGCACACAAGTACTACTTGGAGCTTATGGAGGCGGTGGCATCCATATTTGGAGGAGTCCTATTCGGCATACATAAAGGAGAATCAATACATGCTTGCTACATGCATCAGATGAGGTATTAAAGAAGGTGTTTTCCATATGAGTATGAGGATTTCTGTCAGCAACATGTTAGCATTCTATGCTAATTCTGTAAGTATGTGATCTTTCACACACACATCTAATTTAGGGTCTTCCATAGCCTAAATTCAGATTAGGGTTTGCTGAATATCAGTTTCAAACTGATCTTTCCTCTTTCAGTCACTCAAATTCACTCTTCTACAACCTATCAGGTCATACATCTCATACATATTCAGATTTTTGTCTCTGCATTTGAATATTCTTAAAAATTATGTACATACACTCTTCCATCTATTTCTGTTGACATAGAGTGGTTGAGGTTTTGCCTCCCACATTGTAAATTGACATTTGTATATATGATGGTGTGAGTAAGCAGTGGCTTACGTAACACTTTTCACATGTTGTCTAATCTCTCTCTCTTATCTTTGTCTCATCATTTGTATGATTAAGTGTTGTATGTTCATGTTTGTCAATTTTGGAAGAAGCTAGAATCTATATTGTAGATCTTGGAAACCTGTGGGACCTGTGGAATTTAGTTATGGGCCTACCTAATTTCTACCATTTGGTATCAGTGCTCCCAGACTACCAACATATGGTTTCAGAGCATCTTCTAACATTTGACATATGACATATACACTTAATCTAGATGAGTAGAGATTTGAGAATTAGACAATTCAGTCACATGTTTATTTATCGGTGTGGAGTATGAAGCTCATGATCTCTTAGCAGCCAAATGCTTTTGAAGAGTAAAGATACTATGCAGAAGTATTGCTTGGAGACCAAGACTTGATGAAAAGAAGGCTACTTCAAATTCAAGGAAAAACAATGGTTTGGAGGGTTATCTTGGGACGTCATATAACCTTTGGGCATAGGTGTGCCAAGTATGAGGATATGCTATGGGTGTAGGTGGGCATGGCTCACGTAGGGCCCTCCACGTGGTGACACAATCCCTACTCTTGAGAAGGTCAAACAGCTCTGCCTCCTGTCGCTCCTTGAAAGCTCGCCGCTTTCGATGCATGAGAGCTCGCATTTGTCGTCGTGCCTCCCTCTCCGTGAGGGATCCAAAGATACTCTATGCTGTAAGGTGTCGGTATAGTCGTCTACATTCCTCATCACACCATCTATTCTGAGGTGTATGCCCCAACCCTGTCAAATGTGCGATGTTGTGGGTGGTGTATGGGAAGCTGAGAGTAGTGGATGTGTGGAGAATCGAGGAGAAGTGGGCGGTGAGGGTATCCAATGGGGCAACGGGATCAAAGGAGTAGATGCCCTCTCGAACATGTGAGCTATAGATGTGTGCTAGCTCATGCCTAAAGTGAATGGTGGTATGAGCATGTGGCAGTATGGTGGTGGGGTGGGGTATGCATGGTGATCCACGTATGGATAGGGCGAGATATGTGTGATAAGCTCTAATCGGTATGGGTGGAATGGTGAATGAGGTGATGAGATGTGTCCATAGTTACCGAAAACGGTTCGCCGTTTCCCCGGACCATTTCCAAACGGAAATGCCGTTTTTGGACTACTTTTCTTTTTAGTCGTTTTTAGGTCGATTTTTGACCGGCTTCTCAATTTTAGTTGCGATTTTGATTCTTACTCCATTTGTTTCATGGCCACCTTGATAACATTAAAGGGGCTAGTGATGAAAATTGAAACTAGACTGAGAAACAACTTAGAAGCATTATGTAATTAGTAATTAGTTATATGTGCATATCACATAATGTTTATCCATGTGACGTGCATGTGTGTATTTCATGTGTTGCTTTGTGTTTCATATGTATTGTTGCTTGCATCATGCATGTATGCATACTATATAGATGATAAATTATAATGGATTCATGTGCATGAGTGTGTTTCATATCATATGAATCATGATATATATCCACACACACAAATACACACACGTATATATATATATATATATATATATATATATATATATATATATATATATATATATATATATATATATATATATAACCGTTTCCCGTTTCTTACCGTTTCCAAATTTTTGAAAACTCAAAAACTCCGTTTCAAGCCGATCCGAACCGAACGTTTCCAATCATGTTGATAACTATGGATGAGTCGCCTCATGCGGTCCGATAACATAGTCTACCACACTGCCTCCATCCGATGTCGTGGGTAAGGTGCAGTTGAGACCACCCGAGATGGGCCAGGTCGCCATCCCATTATAGATAATGAGACGGTATGCTACTCCCATCTGGAGTAGGTGTCGGCCGTATGAGGTGAGTGTGGAGGTGTCGGCTGAGGCTCTGAGTGTAGACACGTCCTCCATGGTGCGGAGCATCTCAGGATCGTCAAAGTCGTAGATATCACACTGGTGGTTCTCAATGCCATCTTAAACCTTAGATTCCATGTGAATCCTATATCTCATGATTGGTTCAGAATTAGGAGAAACCAATGCTTCCATTGTGTCTCGAATGTGCCAAAACCCTAAGATCGACTGTCTACTTGCTCGATTCTGATATTCGGAGGTCCCATTTTGGATTGATGACATCATGATCACATCATCATTTCGTAACCGCCATAGATCACCACCTTTGAAAACCTATAAAAGGAGGGCTTCACCACATTCATTCTCAGTCTTGTGGATTCCATTCTTGGGAGCTCAAGCAATCCTGATCACCAAGTAAGTACTTTTAAGTTCCAGTTCAAGTTCTAGTCTTGTCTCTTGCTCTAATCTTGTCTAGTCTTGTATCATGGACATCCTTTCTTGTCCTATTGTAATCTCGTAGTACAAGATCCTTTCTAGTTATTTCTTGTATCTAGTTCATATCCCTGAAGGGAATTCTTATAACCGCGATATCTTGTTTCCTACCTATAATCCTGGGTTCTGGGATCTCCTATATCATCTCTAGTCTAGTTTTCCATACCTATTGGTCTCGGGTTGTGGGACGTCTTGTATCGGTTACGTATTCTTGTATCGTTTTCCCTTCGTGGGTGTTATTGTAATCAGAATTCTATTTCCGAAATCTTGTCTAGTCTAGTCAACGGGCACGATCTAATGCTCCCCTGACACTTAGTGCGGGCATTGAAGTCTCCTACAAGGAAGACTTCGCCCATCTTGGTGTACTCCATAATGATGTCACTGAGGCAATCATATGGTGACAGGGTGTTTGGTCCCTCCCCCTCTCAGGGCTGCTCGAGGGTATGTATGAAGCGCGAGCCGATGGGTGCAACATAGCAGACGGCGAAATACGCTGCTCTCTCCTCTGACAGTTGGAGGCGTATCCACATGAAACGTGCCTCTGGGTCTCTGGCTACCACATGTACCTATGCTGTAAAGACTGTCTATAGAGCACGGCTAATCCTCTTGATCCTCATGTAGTGTGTTGTCGCATCTGTCAGCGGTGAGCTGATTCCCACCTATAGCCCTCAATCCTCGGTAGGCTCCTCCCCGGGCTCTCATGTGTATGTGTCAAGAAGATCATGTTCCTGCCCTCCATCACCTCCTCGAGGCACTGTGGATGTGTCCAGACTCCACAAAGATCCATTGCAGTTCCATACTGCAATGCGCACCTCCTACTGTGTTGTCTCATAGGCAGTGAATCCCTAGTCAATGGGTCGTCCATCAATGATGACATGACCGTCTCTGTATAGGGCATGATGTCCCTCCCGTCGAGCTTGGAGGACACGCGGCATGCATGCACGTATGTGCTCCACTTGCATCCATGCGAGCTCGTCATCCAAATAGATCAGGGTGCCCAGTGTAGTGTGTAGTACTGCCCGTCATTTCAGAAAGTCTCTCCTCCTGGCCTCATCTGAGAACTGAAGGATAAGTGCTCTGCTCCATGTGGTGTCCCGTCCCGCTCTCAAGGCTCTGGTGAAAGGGAGAGGCTCTACGCGGTATCCAAGTAGAGTGCACAAGCGACGTCCGTCCTTCTCTGATGATCCTTCTGTCTCTGTGAGGCTGGAGACGTGGACATTGAACCAGCGAGCCTGACGCATCTTCTCCTCCTCAACGGTGGTGTGTACTATGTGGATCTCCTCATGCTGATTGTGCTTCTTTGCCTCTTGTCGAAGGTTTTTTTGTTGGAAGTATGTGTTTAGCCAAAGGAAATTTGGATTGGATGGGAGTGAGAGATGGACATGTAACCTATGTGGTTACAAAGACGGTGATGGGGAAGATTCGTATCAAAGCCTTGCCAGATTTAGTGGCTTCGGCATTACAGCATGCAGACAACCTATGTCAACTGACATCAAGGATGAGCTCCTTGAGTGGGTAGCTTAGGAGGAAGCCAAAAAGTATCCACAGAGCTCTTGGCCCACCTCCACCTCTATCAGCCCCTGTGATCCTCATCCACATGATGCTCCTGCACATCAAGGTCATAGGAGATCCTCTAGTGGAGGGAATGATGAGCATGGATATGATACCATACATCTTAAGGATGACACTCAGCCATCGACGAAGGCAGCCCAAAAATCACTTACTTCGACATCCATACGTGCAGGCTTTCAGAGGCAGCGAGAGCTTGAGGCCAAACAAGGTATAATGAAGCTATTCATATAGTGTGGCCTCTCTTTTAATGTTGCATGCACACCCACACGGAAGGAAGCCATGGAGTTAGTGAGCACATTGGGATATCGATGGAGTGGTCCTTCATATGAGGAGTTGAGGGCTAGTGAGCTACGCAAAACAAAGGATATAGTGGAGAAGAAGTTAGAGCCCATGATGGGCACATGGAAGAAGTATGGATGCACTATTATGTGCAATGGATGGACAGACATCGGGAAAAGGAATGTGTATAACATACTAGTGCATTGTTGCAAAGGCAAAGGAATTTTGCATATGCTATATATATGTAATATGTATTATGTATGTACATGGCACATGCACATTGCATGTATATTATATTGTTACTTGTATATACTATATAGTATGCAATGTGCATCATGCAAATGCATTGTGCCATCATCCATGGAGCATGCTTGCATGCTGATGCATGTGCCATGCATCTATTGTAATGTGTGTAATATCATATATGAACATTGTAAAATGACAAGTCTTTTCATATATTGCATATTGCATATGGCTGATTTGGTGTAGTTTTTGTCTCACAAGTGAGTTTACATATGGTCATATCTATCAGGCTATTTTGGATGTCGGTCAAAAGAATGTTGTGCAATTCATTACCGACAATGGAAGTAGTTGTGTGGCCATGGGTATATTGTTAGAGGCAGAGTTTCCCTCCATTGTGTGGACCCCATGTGCCGCACATAGCATTGATCTTTTGATAGAGGATCTTGGAAAGACCCCTTGGATTCATTCTATTTTTTCCACCTTCCATAAGGTGGTCTCTTTGTCAAAACTATAAGCTATTTTCAGATCACACAGTGAGTTGGATATGCTAAAGCCTGCGAAGACCAAATTTGCTTATATGTGCATAGTGATGGAGAGACTACTTCGGGTGCGGTTGTGATACAACTCTCTGCATCAATGCTTGCCTTACTCTTGCTAATTTCTCCATGACTCTGCATATGTATGCGAATCTCTTCTTGGAAGGCTTCTCAAAGTCAATATCAATGAAAGACCTAAATAAAGCAAGCATTTTGTTTTTCTTTGTGGACAAAGAGACCACTTTTAAGCAAGTGGTAAAAATGGTGTAAATCCATGGTATCTTCCCCACATCATATATCAGCAAATCAATGCAATGTGTAGTACAGGGTGTCCACACAATAGAGGGAATTCTTCTTCTAAAAGCTTGCCCATAGACACATAATTATTTCCATTAGCTGTGATCACTTGGACTACTTTTTCTACACCAATGTCCATAATAGCTTGACGTATATGGTCATAAATGAACCAACCTGTTTACATATAAAACAAAATGAATCATTAATCAATTTATTATTTATATTAAAGCTAGCACATTGCACGGGACATGCTACATGCACGTTGCACATGCAGTGTGCACGTTGCACATACACAAGTGACAGTGACAATGCACATGTATCATGCACAATGCACATGCACATGCCACATGCCCGTGCGCGTGCCGCATGTGTGTGCGTGTCGCGTACCACGTGCGCAATCAATGATAATCTGAAAATTCAAAAATTAGAAATTAGAAGAGACTATAAATATTAAACAAAGTTCAAACTCACCTTTGACCATAGTACCAGCAAGTGATGCATCTATGGCTCGAAGGAACATGCTCCGTTTGCAACAATGCACCAAAATGTTGTACACATTCCTCTTTCTCATGTACATCCACCCGTCACACATCACTGTGCATCCATACTTTGCCCATGACTCCTTCATGGGCTAAAGCTCTCTCTCTCTCTCTCTCTCTTATGCTTCCTTTGTTCTTTTGAGCTTCGTTGTCCTCAACTCTTCATAGGTAGGCCCTTGCCACCGATACCCTAATAATGATACCTTTTCAATGTCATTTCTTTGTGCCAGTGTCCGTGCAACATTGAAAGACAACACACATTGTATAAAAAGCCTTCATAATGGCTTGTGTGGCTTCTTGTTTACGTTGTTTTTGCAAGCTTGCACGTATAGAGGCTCCTCCAAGAGATCCCTGTGGGTGCTCTTGATAATCATGCTCTACTCCTGTACTCTTTTTTGGTGGCTCATGTTCTATGTCAATGTCTATGGAAGCCTCATAAGCTTGAGATGCTTGAGTTTGGGGATCACATGGGCCATGTGAACTGCTTGCATGTGATCTAGCTTGAGATTGGATTTTTGAGTTACCCATTCCAATACCTCTTCCTTGATAGATTTTGGGCATTGGCTCTTGGCAAGATGCAACCCCTATGCCACTAAATTTTGCAAGGTGTGCATTGATCCTATCGGCTCCACAAGCTCCACTATAGCCACAAAGCTTGCAAGTCCATCTCTCATTACCCCCCGAGCCCATCTTGCCTTCGCTTGTGACATATTGCCAACGAACTTGCTTTGCTTTGGGCATGGTGACAGGAGGGGATAAGAAGGGAATCAGATAGCTTGAAGGGTATAGCTTGAGCCTTGGAAGTTAGTGGATGTGTGTGTAAACTTCAACTCTAAGTTTTTTGACCTCCTTTTCCACCTTTGCTCGGTCGAGAAGCTCGCAATATGCTCTCAGCTTCTTTTCACCAAATGCCTAAATGAGGCCGTTTCAGCGAAACAACCCCATTTGAGGGAAAAAAATTTGAATTTTATCCTAACGCATTGCGAACGTCGCAACGTTGTGATGTTGTGTTACGAACACATCGCAACGCGTTGCGATGCAACACTAGACACACTTACTACTTTATACCAGGCAAGAAATGAGGGTTGTGTTGCTTACCTCCGAGAAGAGTTGGAGAGTGAGCATATGAATGAAGGAGATTCTATGGACAGTTTTTTGACAAAGATCAAAGATTTGAAAGAGCACTTGATTTCCACATATGAAGTCTTGCCAAATAATTCACTTGTGTAGACTGTTCTTAATGGTCTTCCTAATTCATATCATAATTTTGCTTCTACCCTTCGGTTTATGATGAAAGGCAATCCAAAATGCCTAAACATTTGAGGAAACAATCTCATTTCTTTTGCAGGATGGTCAGTCCAAAGTGTGACCGAGAGATTTAAATCGTAAGATTTAAGTTGAGATTTAACCGTTTAAATCGTTTGGACCTGAATAAAAATCGATTTTTTATCCGCTCAAAGCGATTTTAAATTTTATTTATTACAAAAAAAAAAAATATATATATATATATATATATATATATATATATATATATATATATATATATATATATATATATATATATATATATATATATATATATATATATATATATATATATCATAGTTGTCAGGAGTTTCGGAAACAGAGAAACGGAAACGCTACAGAAACGGCAGAAACGGAGTTTTGACCTCCGAGAGAAACGGAGAAACGCGAAACGGCGTGTATATATATATATATATATATATATATATATATATATATATATATATATATATATATATATATATATATATATATATATATATATATATATATATATATATATATATATATATATGCAATTTACAAATTACAATGTCAATGCACATACATGTATGAATCATGATATAACATAATTGGTAATTACATGCATCAGTGACCATGCACATGTGTAGTATACTAATAGGTAATAAATTATAGTACATAGGTCATGATTCAAACACAATGCACATAGATGCACATGTACATACACATTGCACAATGGCAAATGCACATACAACTATCCATGTCAAATGATATCATTGAAATTTGACATGCATAATGCATAATACATATACACTCAAGTTTCAATAATGCTCACATAGAATTGCCCCATGTCATGCACAGTTACAATTTGTCAATGTTCCATGCATATTTTTCATAATATGAATAATGATACACAAACATTTAATGTATACAAATATGTATGTAATATGTTGCATGCACATGCATGATGCCACAAATGTAGTATGTACATAGTTATCACATATGTATGGCATGTGTGACATGTGTTTGTGTGTGTGTCATACTGAAAACTTAAAAGTAAGGAACGTGACACATGCCATAATTGCAAATGTCAAGTTCCACTTGCTTCAAGGATGTAAGTTTGAAACTTATGGCATTGTGGGTTAGCTTTGAAACTTTAAGGAGGTTGCCCTTTAGCTAAAATCTCACCCTTTATGACACATTTAGGGTCTCTCTCTCTCTAACATACATTAGAAAGCATGTGTTGCAAAATGACTGAATGGAAATGCAAAAAATTTCCTTAAAAACAATGGAGTTTTCAAAACGCGTTTCTGTTGTTTCCGTTTCTGTCGTTTCTACCGTAGCGTTTCGGAACGGCCGAGACGCCGTTTCGTGCAACTATGATATATATATATATATATATATATATATATATATATATATATATATATATATATATATATATATATATATATATATATATATATATATATATATATATATATATATATATATATATATATATATACATAACTTGAGTGAAGTGTCAAGAGTCAACACTCAAGACTAATAGTTTCTAGAGACTAGAGCTAAGAAATGGAAGTTAAGCTCTCTCTCTCTCTCTCTCTCTCTCTCTCTCTCTCTCTCTCTCTCTCTCTCTCTCTCTCTCTCTCTCTCTCTCTCTCTCTCTCTCTCTCTCTCTCTCTCTCTCTCTCTCTCTCTCTCTCTCTCTCTCTCTCTCTCTCTGACCTACGAGCACAGTTCCAGATAGAGGAGTCACTCCAGTTGTGCACGACTATGGGAGACCAACGACGCTTGGGACGCTTCCTCATAGCAGCATACAAGAGGCGAGAGCGATCACTACAGCCCACACATCAGCCACGGGTGAGTACCCAGCTCACCATTACCCAGTTCTTTCAGCGAGCTGAGCTACATCAGAGAGGTCCATCTATAGGGCTCACGCTCCACCAGGCAGCAGCACAGAGAGCACGACGACGACCACGCATGGGCGGATATCGTCGACCACTACTATATCACGAGGATATCTCATGCATCAAGACAGCCTACGACCACATGATGGAGCATAGGCGTACCACCACCCCCTGGGTTGTCTTCCTTCAGGAGGCACTCAGACCACCACTAATGTACCACATACTACACCCACCTCCACCCATCACCAGTAGCTAGGGTGTTTTACTCACATTATGGATCCTCCATGTATTAGGTGGCCATTATCTGCAGAGTCAAAGCCACATCTCCCCAGCCTTAGCCCTATATTGCTTTGTGTAGCGATACACTTTTTATTTCATTTCATCTTCTACACAAGGTTACTACACTTGTACATGGTTTTTGTCTCATAGGCCAAGTTTGGCCTCCAAAAGACGTTAATATGACTTTCTTTCTTTCTTTCCTTCTCTCTCTCTCTCAAAAGGTAAATGGAGCTCATCTACTAGTAAGCAAAAATCTGTTAATTCTTCACAATCAAAAAGGGAAGACAAAGATGAGAAAAAAACAAAAAAGCATAAGCAGTTCTTCATTATTATAAAGGAAACGATCATGTCATAAAGAGTTCTCCAAAATTGGCTGCAAAAGAGGCAAAGAAGAAAGAGGTTGAAATGGTTGTTGAAAGGCCTCTAAACTTAAAACAGAGTCGATTAATCTTGCGTAGAATGAAGAATGGGCATTTACTATTGTTTGCAGCTATGACCTCATGAAGAGTGTATGACTGTAGTAGACTCATATGTTTGGTACTATGACCCGTCTTCTTATGAAGAGTGTATGTCTTCACTAGACTCAAATGTTTAGTACTTTCATAGTGAAGCAACCAAACAATTACCTTGCAACGCAGATTCTACAGTTCACTTGAGTCCGCCCCTACAAGGAATAGTGTCACATGCGCTAATAACTTCTCTTATCCTGTAATGGGAGTTGTTAATATCATTCTGACTTCTACTAATAGCAATTCTTTCACATTGTCAGATGCTTTGTTTTTGCCAGGGATCAAGAAAAATTTTTTGTCAATTTCACCATTAGTCAAGATTGACTTGGATGTTAAAATTGTTGATGCGAGATGTATAGTTCATGACCTATCAAATGGCGATGTTATTATTGTTTCTGGCATTTTATATCATTGGTTGTATAAGTTTATAGACTATGCAAAATGTGTGAATGATTCAGCAGGTGGGATTCAGGATTCTCAGGGAATCTGAGCTAAAAAGCTTTGGCAAGCATGCTTTGGTCATCTTAATTTTGCTAGCTTGCTACTCCTATAGAAATCTGTAATGGTATCATCTTAGCCAAACTTGAGTCACCTAGTAAATATGTATGTGAAGGCTATACTTTAGGCAAAATCAACATCATCCACATACTAAACACATTTTCGTTAGCCATGATGTTGATTTTTGTGGAAGATTAAATTCAGCCATTGCTTTTATGTACTAAGGAGACATCAGTTAGCTCCAAAGATGTGTATGACACTTTCCTTCCTCTTTTTACAAGTGGATAGTCAAAAATGAGGCAATTTCTCAGCTTTTAGAGGTTCCACATGATGATGCAGATCGTTCCATTTCTGATGCAAATTTACATGATGCACTTGTTGATGAGAGGCTTGATATAGAGGAGGCAATAACTATGCCTAAATGGCCAGTGCAAACTTTGTGACATACAAAATTAGATGCACCTCTGTCATATCGTACTTGTTCAGGCTCTCATAGTGCTTCTTTTGCATCACATTGCTATGTCATGGCTTCCTCTAGTCTTTGTGATAAGAATGAGCCTTTTTCTTTTGATGAAGCACAAAACTCATAAAATTGGATGGCTTCTATGCAATCACAATATGATGCTATTATGAAGAATGATACCTGATATTTATGTAATTTGCCTCCCGGCAAAAAAGGCCATTGGCACTAAACGGGTATACAAGCTTAAACGTAAACTTGATGGAATAATTGACGGGCATAAGGCTAAGCTTGTTGCAAAAGTTTTCGCTCAAGAGAGAAACATTGATTTTGATGAGACCTTGCATCCAATTACCAAATGACCACCGTTCATAGCATCTATGCACTTGAGACTCATCATGGTTGGAATGTACTTCAATTGTACATTAAAATTGCATTTTTGAATGGTGACTTACATGAAAAAGTGTATGTATTTCAGCCCCGTAGTTTCATGCAAAAAGGGAAAGAAAACAAAGTGTGCAGATTGGGAAAGGCATTATCTGGTTTGAAACAAGCACCACATGCTTGGTATGAAAAGATATATGCCAACTTGATTGCACATGGTTTTGAGAATAGTCCATCCGAGAGCACCTCATATGTTAAGCGTGCAAATTATGTGCTTCTAATCATTGTTGTCTATGTTGATGACATGTTGCCCATTGGTCCTAATCAAAAGCATATTGCTGATTTTAAGGCTGATTTGCATGCCTCTTTTGAGATGTCAGATTTGGAGCATTCACATCATTATTTGGGCATTCAGTTTATGCAAGTTGATGGCAGAATAGCTGTGTCTCAAGCAAAATATATTGGCACATTATTGTAGTGTTTTGGCCTTGAAGACTGCAAATCTATTGCCACTCCTATGGAAACAAGTTTATGGTTGAGTCTTCATGATGCAGGAGATGCATTTGATGTTGTTTGCTATCAGCAGAACCTGCTGGATGCTTGATTTACTTATGCATAACTCCACCGGATATTCGTTTTGCTGTGTCTGAGATGAGCAGGTTTATGCATTACCCAGGTGTCAAGCATTGGCAAGCGGTTAAGTGCATCTTTGGCTACTTGAGTGGTACCCGGCTACTTGAATTGTTTTATCCCAAGGAGGGATCACTACCGCGAGATTTACATGCTTTTTCTGACTCTGACTCAGCTGGTTGCTATGACACTCATGTGTCCACAAGTGGTTTTTGCTTCATGTTTGGTAGCTCATGCATATCTTGGTTGAGCAAGAAGCAGCCTATAAGTTTGTTACATGAATAGAAAAACAACAAAGGTTAACCATCACTTCTCACTGTAACAGCTAAATGCATAAGGTAAAGAATAAGGGCACTGACAGCATTGAAAATTTTTACACTTTTCATCCCGCGCAATTACCTTCAGAAAGCGTCTGTATCCTCACTTCTGTTGAGCTATACAATGCAGATGTCTCTGTAGGACTCTTCGAATTTTCTGAAACACCCTTCACTCTGGCTTTTGTGAACCCCTGAAAAATGAAGCGAATACAGAAAGCTCAACTTTCATTAATCTCAAAGAATAAATCTTTGTAAGTGGTCTTACAACAACAGCGATAACTCAATAACTTACCAAGATAGCATTAATATCATCTTCTGACTTTCCCTTCAGAAGCTTCCCTAGTTCTCTCTTTTTATACCTAACAATATCAGAAAGGACTGAGTTGATATCACTCAGACAAACAAAATCAAGCATTGCCAGAACTTCCCTCTAACACAGATTAGGTTAACAGACCAGAATCTTACCTTCCTTGTGGTCGAGTAACCTTTTTCGGAGGTGAAGCAGCCTCATCATCTCCATCATGCACGACTGACTGTTTGTACTTCTCATCTATAGCAACTGGATACAGCTCATATTAGAGAGAGAGCCACAAAAAAAATACTTTCAACCTGAGAACGAACTGAAATTTTTTCAAGTAACCTGAAAAATAACCAAAGATTTCATTACCTGTAGTATCTGTGCCAGCAGCTATCTGCATATAATCACCAGAAAGAGTAAATGTCTTGAGATCATATACCTTCAAACTCAGATTCACAACTTACCACATTTAGATTTTTTAAAATCCTATCAAATGCATCAGTATTTAATGTCCAATTGCTTGCAGCTTTCTGTTTAGCATCAACTCCCACACCTATTAAGGATAAAACAGAAATACAGAATCAAGGCATAAAAAATTATACAAGATCGATTAATATCACACTGTTCCAATCAACAACTTCAAAAACTCTCCCCTAAAAAAAAAAAGAAAAGAGAAAAGAGAGCATTAGAGGTTTTGGCCCTAGCTTTTTTCACTTTCCCTGCTCTCCTTCCCCACCACTTGATATCCCTCCCCCTTCACTCACACCTCTTCATAGCTCATTGTTCTTACAGGGTACAAGATTAAACCAACCTACAGTCAGATGGCAATCGCACATCAACGCACATTTATTGCATGGTAAAGATTTTAAGCGAATAGAAAACGGTCAAACTTATACAAGAATGCACAAATAACTACCACATTCATGCACTCACACATATGCACATGTGCACACACATGCAAGCATGCACACACATCCACATATGCATGTGCACATACATGCACACACACATGCATGCATAGATACATACATACATAAATATATACATACGAACATAAATACATAGATGCATGCATACTCTTTTTGGATAAACATGATCTTGCGGATGCCCCAGAAAGAACAAACATTACAAAATGCTGAAGAACAACCAAAAAAATGGTGTAGATATAAGGAGATGAACAGTGTGACAGCGGTCTGATGGCAAGGTCGAAGCCCCCATGAGAAGATGATGCCACCGAAGCAATGCAAGAAGATACTGCAAGAACATTTGCCCAAATTCCAATGTTCAGCAGTAAGTGCATTCCTGGATTGTCATATAAGCCATACTACCGGAAAACCTGAGGTGATCAGAAACTCATATTGCAGATGAGTCTTTGAGAGTATAAAAGTCGAATGTTAATCTGAATAGGGAAAGGTGCAGAATGATAGGAGGCAGGCAAATTCATCTCTCCTTCCTCCATCGGTTATGCAAAGGCAATCCCAATGCTACATAATTTCCCTTCCTCCACCACACCCCAAGGACCGAATGTGAATATAAAAGTGATGATTCATGAATTGCACAATCCTAAGTCCAGCAACAATCACCCTTCATAAAAAAACATGAAACTGTAGAGGAAGGAAGTTGGAACCTCTTCCATACATCTCTGAACCTTTGCAACCACTACTCAGAAGGTCTGCAGCAATTGCACCATTGCAAAAAAGTCTCAGTCCAAGACAGTGTTAGCATCATGCCAAATCCTCCCTGCTCACAAGATAATAAAGGGCAGACATCAGACTCACCTCCCAGACATGGGGTCCTAATGACCCACCCCTTAGCCTAGGAGCATGCAGCTATGCCTCTGTTAATCACCTCAAGGGTCAATGTCCCATATAATCAAACCCACACCATATAGGTATTCAAGTACTTTACTACGAGGAAATGAATAACAAATGAGACCAAGGGTCCTATTTATAGAATCATTTTAAGGAGACAGCCCAGTCCAAAATATTCAGACACTCCACACTTCATTCGACATTTTATCTACAAACACAAATCCAAATGTTCTTTGGGTTTGAGGACATAATATTTCCTCCCTTATTTTCGATTGTTGACCTCGATAATCTCCTTGGTTACAACTTACAAACTAGGGAATCAATCCATTAACGACCTAACCCTCCGTGATATAGAGACCCAAATGTGTGCTTCTACTCAAAACAAATATCCACATAGAAGCTCTTATAGGACTTCCTCACCCCTAATCCAAAACCATCACACACTGTAGTATAACACGCCGGGCAGAAATCTCCAATATTCGGACTCCTCAAGAGGTATCACCAAATCATCTCAATGCTTAGAACTTACAAATTAGAGAAGCGACCCTTCCATGACCTAACCCTCTGTGATATAGAGATCCAAAACATGTGCTTCTACTCAAACAAATATCCACATAAGAAGCCCTTATAGGACTTCCTCACCCCTAATCCAACACCATCACACAATGTAGTGTAACACACCGGGTAGAAATCTCCAATATTCAGAATCCTCAAGAAGTATCACCAAATAATCCTATTTAAGCCACTTTTACAAATTGCGCATACAATACAAGCACCAAGATACATTGCAGCAAGACGAGCTCATAGCAGACTAAAGTTCCTTCCAAGACACCATGTTTTATTAGAAAATACATATACAAAAGTGTCCAACAACCACTTGGCCGTTCACATAAACACTAACGGTAACAATCGATAACACTATCTACGGAATCATGAAAAGGGTCGGAGAATACCTAAGAAAGTATAAGAAGCTCCAAACATCATAAAAGTGTGAAAACTCAAAAGTTACAAAAAAAAGTAGCCTAGTTAGAGCATTCACTTTTTTCCAACTAAGTGTTCTTGTAAAGGAAAGATAACAAGAAATAGCGGTTGGGGACCATATGAGAAGTGGAGTGCAAGCCAAAGGACTCATCAAAACTCACAATATTCATAAAAACAAAAAACAAATACTCGATTAGCCATAGCATTCGATTTTTGTTGTTTGGGTGTTTTCACCAATTTAAAGTGGCTTTTGGGGGAAATTCATATAGTAGATGACTAACATCTTCATGGCTTGATTTGTAACTTAAACAATCTTTTGAAACTGCATTTAATAATTCTTTTCACTATTGACAAGACACCAAACCATTTATCTTGATACTC
>CM035417.1:194305622-194375622 GCA_020310875.1 Ceratopteris richardii | reverse complement strand
GTCTCATCATCCGCATGCAAAAGGAAGCATATTCAACATTGTGAAGAGCAATTGAGATGGGATTCAAGAGATGCTCATGCACTCTCTCTTATAGCTATGGGTGTGAGGCGTTCTATTATTCCTCAAATCAGGTCATGTGAAACATCTCATCAAGCTTGGTTGGAGTTTGAGAATCGTTATCAAAGCGCAAATCGTATTAGCAAAGCTCCCTTTTGCATATTTTTACGTTTCCATGTGAAACGGGACATATTTTTGTTATATTTTTTGGGCCCCAAATTGGAGAGTTACAAGCATTTACATTATTTTTTATGACTTTTGGTCATTGGCCATGTGTGATCATGCCCAAATGACCTAAAAGTCACTTCTCAATAAGACTTGGTCCCAAATCTTTCATAACTAAATTGGGACTTCTTCAATTTCAACTTCTCCATCTTCTTCTTCAAATTTCTGCACAAGTTTCTCTCTCTATTTTCTCTCTCCTCATGTGGAGGCCCACTCCCTTGGTGTTTGGAGCAATCGAACACACCATCACGTAGCTCTCTGTGACCCTTTTCAACTCGTATGAGAGCTTTGACATGCCTCTATTGTGACAAAGTTGCTCCAAATGCTTTTCTACTTCAGCCTATGCTAAGTTCAATGTTTTTTCTTGCATTTTGGAGAATTTCATCGCAAAAAAACTTAATTCTTTGGCAATAAAAGTGTTGTTTTTGAAAGATTACTTCAGCCCATAACAAAGCTGAAGAAAATTTTGAGGTTTTTGAAGAGTTTTTCATTGCGAAGAACCTCCTCTATTATACTTTTTGTATTCCCATACGTCATTTTCAGCAACTACATTGCTGCTTTTCCATTTACAGGTCCTTTATTGCAGAATTTCTCCCTCATTTCAGATGGAAGTACATCTATGAGGCTTGTGAAACTACATATTTGCTAGAATATTTGCTTTTGTGAAAACAAACACCAATTGACTTTGCTTTAGGTCTATGTATGCCTTTTGTGGTTGAAAAACAACAAAATGTAGCCTCTAGTGTCATCATTGAGGAGCTATCAAATGCAGAAGATATTCTTTGTACTCCTATGGCAGCAGATCATGCCAATGTTAATGATGCTTCTGTTCATATTCAATGTTCATGCACAGGATATGCAGATCACAAGGATGGATATGAATCATGCCTTGCTTACTCTGAATGATGCTTTGTCACAAACATGGATTGTGGATTCAGGTGCATCGTTCCATGTTACTCCTATTTAGGAGTGTTTTACTACCTTTTATGCAGGCAGCCATGGACATGTATGTCTTGGAAATAACCATGCTTGTTCTATTGAACATATTGGCTCAGTGCATCTCACTGCAGATGGCACTAGTGAACTGGTTTTGCATGATGTAAGGTATGTACCAAGCATCAAGAAAAGTCTATCATTTATTGGGCAAATGGATATGCATGGATATAGTACCCTCTTTGAGAAGAAGTCATGGAAGCTAATCAAAGGCTCTAGGTTTATTGTTGAAAGTACAAAGAAAGGGACTCTTTATTGCTTGCATAGTAAAGCCTTTCTGGGCAAGTTCATTGCTTTGGCTAAAATCCATTCACGTACGGAATTATGGCATAAAAGGCTTGGCGACATGAGCCAAAAAGGCCTAGATAAACTATGTAATTTGGACAAGTTTGATGCCAAAGGCTCAAAAGTTGATTTTTGTAATGAATGCCAATATGGTAAGCAAGTAAAGAATTCCTACTACTCTAGTGTCTCTCGCAAGTCTAATGTGCTTGATCTTGCATTCTAATGTTTGTAGCATGCCCACCAAATCTATGGGGGATGCTCTTCATTTTGTTTCTTTTGTTGATGACTACTAAGCTTTGGGTATATTTGTTAAAATTTAAAGATGAAATTTCATGCATTTGTGACCACCCAAACAGGTAGAAAACTGAAATGCTTACACAGAGATAATGGGGGTGAGTTTAAAAATGTTTAATTCAATGGATTTTGTGAAAATTTTGGTATTAAGAGGGAGTTAACAGTCCCGTATAACCCCTCTTCCAACAGTGTCGCTGAAAGGTATAACATGACTTTATATGAGGGTGAGATGCATGTTGTCCAAAGCTTATCTCCCTCATGGATTTTGGGAAGAGGCTTTGAAAATTGTAGTTCATGTTTGCAATCAATCCCCTCATACGTCCTTAAAAGGTGGCATTCTGAAAGAGGTTATTTTTGTTATATTTTTTGGACCCCAAATTGGAGAGTTAGAGGCATTTACATTATTTTTATGACTTTTGGTCATTGGCCATGTATGAACATGCCCAAATGACCTAAAAGTCACTTATCAATAAGACTTGGTCCCAAATCTCTCATAATTTGATTGGGACTTCTTCAACTTCAGCTTCTCCATCTTCTTCTCCAAATTTCAGCACAGATTTCTCTCTCCTTGAAGTAATTCGATGGCGTGCACCACACTGGACTCTCCTTCTCGAGAGTTCCACGACGATATGCTCAAAGTAGAAAACCGAGCTCTGGTCGCCACACACAGTACTACGCACAGATGTTGTAGAATACGCAGAAAACGCAGTACACAGGGAGCACGAAGACAGACTTCTTAGGTTTTACAAATGCGGTCGAACTCACAGTCTGTGACTGGCCAGGCCACTATATGTTTTATTAAAGAACATATACAAAGAAGTGTCCGGTGGCCATTTGGCCTTTCACATGGACACTAACGGTAACAATCTCCCACTAAAGGCCAATATGGCCAGAGTAACTATGGGAGAAAAAAGAAAGAATGATAAAGAATACCTGAGTGTAAGTATACAAACTATACCTCCCACCTGATGGGCATGTTACACAGTATACAAGTAAGATCAAGAATCAAGTAACCCCCATCAAGTGACAACAGTGTCGAAAGCTATCCTGTGGTAGAGCTTTAGTCAAAGCATCTGCAGCATTATCTCGAGTGTGAACCTTCTCAAGAATAATGCTCTCAGTGGCTAAGCAATCTCTAATGAAGTGATACCTCACCTCAATGTGCTTGGTCTTTGCATGATAGACCGGATTCTTAGCCAAAGCAATGGCACTCTGACTATCACTGAGCAAGTGAGGTACATGCTGAGGCAAACCAATATCACAAGCAAGACGAGAAAGCCACAATGCTTCCTTACATGCCTCACTTGCTCCAACATACTCTGCTTCTGTGGTGGAAACAGCTGTACATTCTTGAAGACGAGATCTCCAAGAGATAGCACCTCCAGCAAAATGAAAAATGTACCCTGATGTAGACTTACGATTGTCTACACAACCAGCATAGTCAGAATCTGTGTAACCAATAATGGATGCTTTCCCTCTACCTAAGCATAGACACTTGTCCTTAGTGCCACTCAGATATCTCAAAATCATTTTGACCGCTTCCCAATGTTTCTTGCCAGGATTAGACATATATCTGCTCACAACTCCCACTGCAAATGCAATGTCTGGTCTCGTAGCTACCATAGCATACATGAGACTACCAACAGCAGACTGATAGGGAATTTTGGTCATGAATTCCTTTTCCTCATCTGATTTGGGGCAGTCATCCTTGCTCAATTTCACATATGTGGGTAAAGGTGTACTCAATGCCTTTCCACCCTGCATATTGAATCGATGAAGTACTTTGGATATGTACTCACTTTGAGACAAGTATATGCATCTTTTACTCCTATCACGAGTAATGCGCATGCCAAAAATATGTTTGGCATCCCCCAAATCCTTCATATCAAATGTCTGACTCAACTTCTTTTTGAGAATTGACAAATCATAAGAGGACTTCCCAGCAATCAACATATCATCGACGTAAAGTATCAAGCATATCAAGCTGCCATCAGAACATCTCTTTGTGTAGAGACAATGATCCTCATTGCTCCGAGAATAGCCTTGGGACTTCATAAAAGCATCAAACTTTTGGTACCATTGTCTAGGAGACTGTTTAAGTCCATACAAGCTCTTCTTGAGCTTACAAACTAGACTTTCCTTGCCAGGAACTACATAACCCTCTGGTTGTTCCATATAGATCTCATCTGTAAGATCTCCATGCAAGAAAGCTGTTTTCACATCCATTTGGACTAGCTCTAAGTCCTCCATTGCAACGAATCCAAGCAACATGCGCAAAGTAGTCATCTTGACCACTGGGGAGAAGATTTCCTCAAAATCAACACCATGTTGTTGCTTAAAACCCTTTGAAACAAGTCGTGCTTTATATTTTGGAGAAGCACTATCTGATGTGAATTTCAGCTTATATACCCATTTACATGGTAAAGCTTTCCTTCCCTTTGGCAAAGGTACTAAGTCCCAAGTACCATTCTTGTGAATAGAATCCAACTCACTCTTCATGGCACGCTCCCACTTGACATGATCCTCTGTCTGCATAGCCTCTTTGTAGCAAGAGGGCTCACCGGCATCTGTTAGCATAACAAAATCTAAACCTGGAACATATCTATCAGGTGGATATGAGACACGTGCAGAACGTCTCAATGGTTGCTGAACAGGAACATGTGCAGACTGATCTGAATGGACATTCTCTTGAACATCCCTATGTGCAGCATTTTTATGCATGCTAACCGGAGGACTAGTATCCTCAAACACCACTCTTCTCACTTCAACCTCCTTAATCGGCTGTTTATGCATCTTAGACTCATTAAAAATGACATCACTACTTCTGATCACTGACCGTGTTTCAAGATCCCATAAGCGATATCCAAATTGTCCTTCTCGACCATATCCAAGAAAAATGCATTTCTTTGACTTATGGTCCAACTTCTGTCTAAGATTCTTGGGTATATGAACATATGCTTCACACCCAAAAACTCGAAGATGATCATAATATGGTGGTTTCCCTGTCCATAACTCTTGTGCCACTTTCAGACCTTTGGCAGTACTAGGTGAAAGGTTAATCACATGAACTGCAGTCAATACTGCTTCTGCCCAAAAACCTTGTGAGAGGTTTGCATGATGCAACATAGAGACTACTCTATCTTGAATAGTTCTATTCATCCTCTCAGCTACACCATTCTGTACTGGGGTATAAGGAGCTGTAAACTCTCTACGAATCCCTCTACACTGACAGAAAAGGCTGAATTCATGTGAGGTATACTCACCCCCATTATCTGAACGTAAAGCCTTAAGCTTAGTTCCTTGTCTCAACTGAAGCAAGCCATTTTCTGAAAGTAGGGAATACATCATCCTTCGATTTGATAGGATATACCCAGACTTTTCTAGTAGCATCATCTATGAAAGTAACAAAGTAAAGAGAACCACCTAAGGACCTAGTGGGCATAGGACCACACACATCTGTATGAACAAGATCTAAAGGCTGAATTGAAGAGTCAATGTGCGTTTTATGCACATTTCTAGTTTGCTTTCCATATTGACAATGCTCACAAAATGAAAAATCAGAGAAAGATAACACAGGTAAGTAGCCAGAACGAGAAAGATTTTCCATTCCACTACGAGATATATGGCCCAAACGACCATGCCAAATACAAGCCATAGGCTGTTCAGTAACAGCTAACAAGTGTTCTTTCTGTGATACAAATAAAGGGTAAAGTGAGCCAACTTTCCTTCCTTTTGCAATAACCATATTGCCCTTTGATATACGAAAGGACTGAGCATAGAAGACCACCTTGTAACCAAGGTCATCAAGTTGACCAACTGACATCAAACTGCGTGATAACTGAGGTACATGGCGTACATTATGCATAGTAAATTTTGAACCGTCAATGAACTGCACAACCACATCTCCAATCCCCACAACATCACACTGGTAAGAGTCACCAAGTCTCACGGTACCAAGAGACTTTGCTGCATAATTAGAGAACCATTCTCTATGTGGTGTCACATGGAAAGAAGCACCAGAATCTAGCAGCCAGGTGTGGGAAAGAGAATCAGCCATAAGTGCCTCAGATGGCACAGTACTATCAAGTGTCAACACATCAGCATCATCAGAAATAGCATTAATTTCTTCAATCTTCACAGTCGAAGTAGATGGTGCAGGTAACTGTTTAACATGCCCATAAACATTCTGTCCTTTACCTTTAGCATTCTTTAATGCATAACAGTCTTTCTTCATGTGTCCTTTCTTATGACAATAATGGCATTCAATATCCCTCTTCCTTGATTTACTTCTGCTCTTATTCCGTTGACCATTCTTTTCCTTGTTCTTGCTCCTGCCACGTTGTTGATTCTTTCCTTGGTAAGAATCACGAACATTATATGCATCTCCACTCTGAGTGCCAACCATAGATTTTCTACGAATCTCCTCACTCAAGAGTGCTCCACATATGTCATCATAGACGAGTTTACCACCTGGTGCACTATTGCTAATAGCTGTGCAAAATGTATCCCATGATGATGGCAGGGTGCATAACAGCAATACTGCTTTCATTTCATTGTCCATATCCATTTTCTGAGCCTGTAACTGGGAAAATATGGCATCAAACTCATTTAGATGAGCAGCAACACTATCTGTGTCCTTCATACGAAGGTCGTATAATTTTCTCATCAGATATACTTTATTTGATGCCGTCTCTTTTTCATATGTATTGCATAACTTCTTCCAAAGCTCCAGACGAGTTTACCACCTGGTGCACTATTGCTAATAGCTGTGCAAAATGTATCCCATGATGATGGCAGGGTGCATAACAGCAATACTGCTTTCATTTCATTGTCCATATCCATTTTCTGAGCCTGTAACTGGGAGAATATGGCATCAAACTCATTTAGATGAGCAGCAACACTATCTGTGTCCTTCATACGAAGGTCGTATAATTTTCTCATCGTATAATTTTCTCATCAGATATACTTTATTTGATGCCGTCTCTTTTTCATATGTATTGCATAACTTCTTCCAAAGCTCCTCTGCACTTTCACAGTCTAATACTGTAAAGTAAACATTATCTGCTAGGTGCAAGCGAATGGTAGACCTGGCCATTTCATCTAACTCATCCCAATCATCTTCATCCATGTCAGCAGGCTTCTTTGAAATCCCATTTACTGGCTTCCATTGCCTTCTTTGAATCAGCACATCTTTAATCTGATTCTTCCATAGAGCAAAGTTTATGCCATCAAATTTTCGGATCTCAAAATGGTCTTTGCCCTGCAAGTTATAGCTCCTCCTCGGAACGCTAGCACTAGACCCTGATCCACCGGATGTGCCTGAGACCTCTGATGCCATGATCGTAGAGAACTGAATAGAATGATAATGGAGCTAGAAGAGTCCAAACACCAACAAATAAGTGTATCAAGGAGTAAATCGACCACTATATAGTTGACTAAACCAGAAATCTGGAAAAATTTTGCCAGAGTATCCTCTGCAAAATTAGCATATGACCAGTGTCAAAGTATCATAAAACTGCAAGTACTAACATGTCTACCTGCATAGTGAATCACTGACTCCACTGCATATAATCAGTTACCCAATAGAAGCCAACTAGGCTTATCGAGCACCTATGAACAACTATCATACATCTCCTATGGCGAGGCTGGGTAAGTCTTCCACCTGCATCACCGAAGAGACCCCGACATCTGGGTGTCTCCCAGTTAAGAAAACCTCACCACGACCCTCTTTATCAAACGTAAAAGGCTTTATGCAAAGAACGTAACCGCTATATCAATGCCCACATGGACGTACATAAGCGGTATCCACAGAAGCGTATATGGTGTGTATGTGCTCAATATATGCAGTAAAATGACACTGAAAGGCTGAATACACAGCCCAAAAAACTAGCCAATAACACCTGCAAGTGTCTGTCAACTCTGATGTTTTAGGCTTTAAAAACCTGCATAAATTTGCAGCGACTGCTCCCACCAAAACTGAAAGCCCCTCGAGAAACCTGTAGTTTTACGAGTGTGGCTGAAAATACAGCCCCAAAGGTTGATATTTATTGTCTGAGAAGTACAAGGAACACTCTTCTTGATGTTCTTGGACCTGTGTGAAGAGAACTACGTGCGAAAGTACTCCAAAATGGCTCCAAAAACACCCCAAAATTGCTTCAGAAATAGGCTTTAAAAGCAAAAATGAAGCTTTGAGGGACCAAAACTTGTTCAAGGTAATGCCAACCTTAGTCTTTCCCCTTCTTCAAACACCACAAGAGTGTAGCTTAGTGGCAAGAGATTGCCGCGGTTAAGCGAGCTCTGGGGGGAACAGTACTGGGATGGGTGACCTCCCGGGAAGTACCGGGAACCTCTATATTCCTTGATCGTTGAGGTCCTCCCTCGCGCGCAGCCAACGACGCCAACGGTGACTTCGGTGACTCGGATGACAAGGTATGCCAAGGTCTATGCCTTGGTCGCCGCCTTAGTCGAAAGCCTTGGAGAAAACCTGGGAGAAAGGTTCTCGCTTCGCTCGCACAAAAGGTACAAAGCTTTTTGCCTCGAACTGCTCTGATACCAGTGAAGTAATTCGATGGCGTGCACCACACTGGACTCTCCTTCTCGAGAGTTCCACGACGATATGCTCAAAGTAGAAAACCGAGCTCTGGTCGCCACACACAGTACTACGCACAGATGTTGTAGAATACGCAGAAAACGCAGTACACAGGGAGCACGAAGACAGACTTCTTAGGTTTTACAAATGCGGTCGAACTTACAGTCTGTGACTGACCATGCCACTATATGTTTTATTAAAGAACATATACAAAGAAGTGTCCGGTGGCCATTTGGCCTTTCACATGGACACTAACGGTAACACTCCTCACGCTGCAACCCAGTCCCTTGGTGTTTGGAGCAATCAAGCACACCACCACATACCTCTTCGCGGCCTCTTTCAAAAGTCAACATTTCTAATGATGAGATGGCAAACATTCTTATCAATTTACTCCCATCTACATATACTCTTTGGTTACTTCTATCTCTCTCTACAAGAGAGAGAGAAATTTGAAGAGTTCGTCTTATTACTTCAAGATGAAGATAAGCATAAGAGTATGGAAGAGAATATGAAAGAGAATGATGAGGCTATAGTGTCATCATATGAAGACAAGAAGAGGAAGAAGGAGATTAAGAAGAAGAAGAAGAAAACTCAATTGTCAAAGAAGGAGAGTAAGTCATTTTCTTTTAAATCTTCAACTACATCTTCATCCTCTACTTCAACTACTTCATCTACACCTAAGGATGAAGTTTAAACCTACTTCATCCATATCTACACCTAAGAAGGGAATATGCCATTATTGCAAGAGACCATTATATCTACACTAATATCAACATTAAACAATGAATTATGATGAAAAAGAGTCGGGCCATGCTCAAATCAAGGAAAAAAATATTAGAATATTGCATAAATTAAAAAATACATTGAACATGTACGGTACGGTTCGGTACGTTCCGTACGTACCCTACGTACAATACGTACGGAAAAGTGTACGGTTCGAGTTTTGATCTTGCCATGCTATATGGTAGAATATTTTAAGTTAATCTTGATGTTTATGTTCATCTATCTACGCAGATATTTTAAGATAATAAAAGTGCTATTGCTATTGCTAAGAATTGTCTCCATCATGCAAGAACTAACATATTAAAGTTCATTATTATTATATTCCTCAACAGGTATCTAAGAAGCACATTGAGCTTATATATGTTCCTGGAACTAAGAATGTGGCAGATATTTTTCCCAAGTCATTATCCACAGACATACATCAAAAGTTATGCATATTATTAAAACTTACTGCAATATGACATTGAGGGAGGGATTGTTACACGACAATGTCAAATTGTTATCTAAACCCTAAGTTTATTTGAGCACCATTTCTAGAAATGGAAATGTTCAACATTGATCAAACTTTTCAAGAGCTATCTAATGATATATGACATGTATCCATTTGGGACTTAAATCCTCTCCAATAAACAAACCCTAATTTCAGCTTTTCTAAGTGATTTTCACATAAATGCATTGAAATTAATGAATGGTTGAGATTTGATCTCATAAAAGAATCAATGTCCAATGGCTATAATTCAACCCCAAGGTATATTATCAAAATTAGGCATTTAAAAAAAATTAAATAAACAAAAAACATCCTGCAATTCCCGCCACGATTTACATCGGAAATCACGGGGAGCATCAAGCTCTATTTGGCTATAAAATAAGCAGTTGGGGTAGTCAAAAGTTATCTTATATCATACTCTAGCCTTAGAAGGTGGTTTTGATGGTGTGAGGCTTTTTTGGAGAAGATTTGAAAGAGATAGTTGATACCCATTTCTTCTTTACACATTGTGTGTGTATGTGCTGATTTTTGTAAGTTACTGCATATGTTTTGTTTATCATCAACACTTGCTCCTCTACCAAGTTTTTCCAGCCTATCACTTCACGTGGAGTTCATCTTGTAGATGCCTACATCAAAGAAGAACTATTTTCTGTTAGGGTTGCAGATTTTCTCTAATTCTCTGCACATAGGCTGATTTTCTTACATTCAGCTCCTTCGATCTCCTTATTGTAGCACACATTCAGCTTCTTTTAACTCTTAGGCACACCTCTATGATTTATGTATTTAGATTCATTCTATATTCAGTGTACTATCCGAATTTTGTACATTCATTGTATAGTTATAGATTCTATCAAGTTATTTTCTTTAGAGTAGCCCTTTTGCTAATCGTTCTTGTCTCGTCTCTTGTCTATTTTTGTAATCATTCATCTATTTTTGTCTATTTTTGTTATCTATTTTTGTGTATGTGTGCAAGATTCTAAGTGTTGGAGAGATCCTCTGGAATTATTATTTTTACCTCACTTACAACAAGATTTTTAAACACAAATTTTCCAATTGAATCTGATATTACTTCCAGAAGGTAGATTAGATATTTAGATATTTGACCAGGCTCAAACCTATGCCATAAATTGCAATCATAATTTTGATATAGTTTTTGGACCCTAAATTGGGGAATGATAGGCATTTTACATTATTTTATGACTTTTGATCATTGACCATGTGTGAACATGCCCAAATGACCCAAAAATCACTTATCGATAAAACATGGTCCCAAACTCTCATAGCTTGAATGGAACTTCTTCAACTTATCTCCATCTTCTTCTCCAAATTTTTGCACAGGTTTCTCTCTCTACTCTCTCTCCTCATGCAAAAGCTCACTCCCTTGGTGTTCACTCCTTAAATGCAACCAAGCCCACCATCACATAGCTCTCTGAGGCCTCTTTCACAACGGACAAGTATTCCAAGAGACTAAAGCTCAAAATCATATAAACCATAAAGCTTCCACCATAAGGTGGCATCTATCTTTCACCACTCGCTCTACACATTTGGATGCCCAAAAGAGCCTTCAATGTCGCAATACAACTCTTTCACTAATCAAGAATCTTGCGGATATGTGGAGCATCGCACAAATGAGCAATCTCATAATAACTGTTCATCTTTTTTTTACCTTTGCATCTCTCTCCTTCATCTTCCCTTTGTTAGCCTAAATAGAGAAATAATAGCACACACAAAAGAATATACACACATAAACAAGAGAACAAATCACACAATACACAAAGTATGATCAGAAGTTATATGCTCCAATCAATGAAGCAACATGTACAAAACGATGATATGCTCCAAATATGACATAAGAAATACTCAGAACCCATGAATACAAAAGAGAGAATGTGAAGGGTAAGGGATACGGCATGAAGAGGCCAGGGTGAGATCTCCAAAATAACATCTTAGACCTCCAATAGTGTTGAGCATACACTACTGCAAGCAACTCCTCTACTAGTTGCAACTCCTCCACCTCCAAGCACTCTAAGCATGTGACCACTCCAAGTGAGGAAGTTGTGAGATGATTTACGATTGAAGAAGCATGGTCTTTACATAGATCAGCTAGGCCATAGCTTTTATGTAAAAAGAAGTTTTAATTTAGGTGAAAAAATTATATGTGAGAGTTATTTTTGCATTGCATAAATTTTTAGTTGTTGCGGAAGTCCACATCAAATGTAAAAATAGCTAAGATCTCATAAAATTAGGCACATGGGCTGTGAATCCTTAGATCTTGCTTCAATGCCTGTTTTAGTCTCAACCATTGATTATTTTTAGCTTTTGTTGGCTTTTTTAAAAGGTTTGACCAGAAAATAGGGTTTGACTTCTGATGGGTGTAAAGGTGTCAGATGGTGAAGTGTCTTATATGGTAGGATAGCTCTCTTTGAGTATTCCAAAAATATGTGAATAACTTCTCATGCATAAAACAATCATTTTTTATCAATTCTTTGACCAAATTTGACCTTGTTTGACTTTTGATAGATGCAACGGTTTTAGATGATGGTGTTGATAGTTGTATATGCTCGGATAGCTCTCTTTAAGTACTTCAAGAATATGTGAATAACTTCTCATGACTTCTTGTTTATGACCTAGTCTAATCAAAATGTTCATGTGTATATACAATGATTGATGATTGATATAATCAGACCTAAAAAAAATATACAAACTAGAATTTGTAAGGACTCAGGAGTCCTAATTATTAAAACCTAACAATTCCTCCTAAACAAAATGAAGGTCTAGATACAGTGCAAGTGGGAAAATTGGCTAAACTTGAGATAAATCAAGTAATTGACCTTGAACAAATCAAGTACTAAGAGGGAGAAAATCCATCATTTAGAGGGGCCTCAAAAGTGTGCTAAAAACCTAAAGACAGTTTTACACTGTCTAACAAACAAGAGCAAGCAACTAAAGCGCACTAGCAAAAACTAAATTTCATATGGACACTAGGAAGCAAGAGGAAGTGGAAAAGTCTCACAATAGTACGTGAAACTTTCAATAGTGTATGAGCATTGAGCATACACTACTCCAAGCAACTCCAATACTTCCCAGAGTAGCAACTCCACCTCCAAGCACTCCAAGTATGTATGCACTCCAATTGAGCAAGTGTGTGATGAGAATATTTATGAGTGAAAAAGCATGTAATTATAAAGATCAGCTAGGTGATAGCCTTTATGTGAAAAGCAATTTTAATTTAGGTGAAAAAATTATTAGTGAGAGCTAGTTTTGCCTTGCATAAGTCTTTAGTTGTGGGACTCCACATGGCACGTAAAATAGTCTAGATCTCATAAAATCAGGCACATGGGCTGTAGACCCTTAGATCTCACTTTGATTCTAGTTTTAATATCAATCGTGATTATTTTTAACTTTTTTTAGAAGGTTTGACCAAAAAAATAGGTGTAAAGGTATCAAAGGTGAGGTGTTGTATATGAATTCATAGCTCTCTTTGAGTACTTCATAGATAAGTGAATAACTTCTCATGTACAACATGACCATTTTTTAACAAGTCTTTGACCAGATTTGACCCATTCTAATCAAAATGTCCATGAATATATACAATGATTCACATAATCAAACCTAACAAGTCCTAAATCCTAATACCCTTAAAACTTTGGATTCAAAACATGTGTTGCAACATGCAAAAGAGAATGGAAGTTACATATTTTGGTCCTTGATCTCACAATATCCCCCCTTGTTAGACTTAACACCTTTGAACCTCTCAATCACCCTATCCATGGCCTCATATGCCTTGCCTATGCAAGGCTGCACATTGCCCACAAATTTATAAGGATGAAGAGTAGATTGAACTTCAGGAATAATGAATCATGGCACCAATATGTTTTAGCTCTTCCACCAAAGGCCATTCTTTGTGATCCTCTTTGACTAAAAATGTCCATCAAATCATGAGATTGATGCAGCTCCTCGATGCTCCTCCACAATTTCAAAGTCAACCTAGTCTAAGAAAATGAAAGCAAAGCCAGTCTTTGAATGCTTCAACAACAACAAATGAGGTGTTTTTATTAGATCCTTCTCATAAATATACCCAATATGCTCAATTTGACACAAAAGTCTAAGGTGGATTTTCCCACTGATAGAGCTAGGATTCAAACATAGAATCTTAACCGAAATAAATCCGAGGGCAAAAAAAATATTTAAACAGAAAGCATTCGTGAGTTTTACATAAAAATGAAAATACAAGCACTACCTGTAACAAGATGGTCCATACGATAAAATCTTATGGTTAAAAAATGAAATGATTGTGAAAGAGAGGGCACAATCGACAACCATATGAATACCAATAGATTGCTCGAATAAATGCACACCATTCACACAAATGTACGTCCACAAAAAGCTGTCTAAAAGAAGCTGTGACCATCAGAAGTGTGTGTAAATATTTGCCTGAAAGAAACTCTGACCGTCTCAAAACATAAATTTCATCTATTATACTCAACCGTCTCTTTTGTCACTTTTGCCTACTACTTTAATCAAGTGTTTATTTCTTTGATCCATCTCCACATATTTGTTTTCCAGACCTAGAAAAAATATGTGGATGAAAGTCTTGACAAAAGCATATAAGAGTGACTTTTTAACCGAAAGCTAATATTCATTCAAATTATAGTTTTGATGTCCATGAGAATCAAACATATACCAGAGTTTCTCTATATGATTATTCTCAGTGTGCCCTTTTTCTCGTACAGAACAAACCAAAGACCAATTAACTCAAGATGACAAACTGATAAGAGGAAAAGATAAAATTGGGCCCACTGTGCGATCACCATGAATCCTATAGACAAATGTCCAGTTCATGAGCAATACATTATACACGTGAGGCCCTTATCACGATAACAGTTCCTGTTAAAACAAATGCCTTCTTCTGGAAAGGCGAGGAATCGACTAAAACTATCGTAGCGCAGATGGACGAGCAGGGATAAAGGAGGATTCTGCAGTATAACTACGAGGTGTTGTCGAGATGTACCACAGAAGTAAGAGACGGTAATTTACCATTTGCTTCAAAAGGCGGAAGGCGGCTGAGCTACGAGAGACGCCCTGGTACATCACAGGCGCCTCTGGAGCTGCCATGTTGCTCGCTCGTGCGACCGTAACCCAGACAAAGTGCGTTATTGGAGCGAATATCAAGTTATAGGACACCTCTGGTCACCAGGCTGAACACTTACCAAGTTACAATGACAATTTTGAAAAAACACTAAAATCCCCTCTTTGCCTGGCGTTGCTGGAGTCTTTATTTCTTTTTTTTTTTAGAGAAAAACAGGAAAATATAAATTAGCAGGGTAAAATGTACATGTGCAGGGGGCAGGAGCACCAGACCACCCTAAATTACAAGGATTCCACCATTGCAAACCTGCATGGGGAATACAACTGGCTCAAAATCACTTTCCATCTTGTGTAGCGCTGGGTAGCTAAGATACAATGAATATCATGTGCGGGAAGAGAAGGTTTGGTGATTCTCTTGATACAATTAACAGAGACTCTTTTCAGAGAGTGCTGAAGGGGAATGATAAAATTTTTTCTCCCGTTGCCAAAAGTTTGATTATTTCTACTAAGCCATATGGCCCACAGGATGTGGCCACGCCATGTGTTCCAAAGGAGGATGTCCATATTTTTACATCCACCGATCAAGCGTCCATCCTTTGGAGCTTGGGAGCTTTCCTTAAGTTAAGAAAGTTATCAACACATTTCCAGAAAGGCTTAGCATGAACACAGTCAAAGAAGAGGTGAAAAACATCCTCCACCCTGCCACAAACTGCACATTTACCACCATCAATAAATATTTTCCTGACTCTGGGGCCCACCCAAAGCCCTTGATGAATTATCAGCCATTGAAGACAAGATTGTTTGGTGCTTTCAGGGTAGACCCACAGAGCTTTAAACCTGTAGGACCATTGAGCAGCAGACCAATTCAAACTCCATATTCTGTTCAATTTGGAAGTGACCAATTCCATCGAGTCCTTCTTATTCTTGAAGTTTTTGTAGATGAACTCAGCAACATCATGGAGATTTAGCTTTTTCCAGTTACACTTCGACATTTGATCATCTAGCATCCCCTTGTGGAACAGCAAAACCTGCAGACAAGCAGTAGAAGCATTAGTCCTACTTACTATATCATAATCAGATCTCATCTTCCCATTAGACATATAGTTCCTCCAAGTTTTGAAACCATGCTTCTTATGGCATTTATGTTCCTTGATAGATATGTTCCCATTATTCCTATTGGCCAACCAACCTAGCCAAGGAGATTCCTGTATATAGTACTGAGCCATAAGAGACATCTTATCAGAAGGACAGAAAACACTTTTAGCTTTGAACCAGGATTTCCAGAATCTACAGACCAGAGGACTACCAACAGGGGAAATGGGGTGAGGACAGGAAATAATGTCCCAAAGATTAATATTATTCCAGGCCCTGTAGTTAGTCAAAAAGAATTTGCTAACTGTTCTTTGAATCAGAGAAGCCCATATCTCATTGTTGCCAATGCTTCTAAGAATCCATTTAGCTGACAGGATGTCAGCCATTTTTTTTGGGCATCTCAGCCCCAAACCCCCTTTTTCTTTCTTCATGCAACATATATCCCAAGGAACTTTGGCAATTTTCTTTCTGTTGGCAGAACCCCCCCATAAGAATCTTTTGGCCATCGAGATCACCTGATTAAGCTGATTTTTGGACGGAGTCCAACAGGACAGGAAGTAGACAAGTTTAGGTAAAAGATAATGATTAAGAATAAAAGAACGATGAGGAAGGGAGGAGTTCGAATCATACCACACCGCCATACCTTTTTTAAATTTGTCACAGACCCAATCCCACCTTTGACCGAAAGAAACATTGAAGCCCATTGGAATCCCAAGAAGCCTAAATATCACTCCTTCTTTTATAATACTGCACCCAAGTTGGGAAATAATGTCAGGAGTAGAATTATCAGAGGCTTTGAAGCCAGTTTTACTGTGGTTGACCCTGGATCCACTGGCCAGACAAAAAACATCCAGACAATCCAGAAACTTGGTTAGGGATTGAGTATCATTTTTTAAAACAACATTGGTATCATCAGCGAACATCTGCAGACACAGAGGGGCAGGGGAGTTGGGAATGCAAACACCTTTAATTTTACCTTCAGTCAGGGCATCCTTCACTAACCAACCCAAAGCATCACTAGCAATGGCAAAAAGAAGAGCGGCCAAAGGGCACCCTTGTCTTATAGATCTAGCCAACTTGAAGGGAGCAGATATATGACCATTAATAGAGACTCTAGAAAAAGCATTTCCAAACAGAGTACTCACATACTTGATAAATCTCCTTCCCAAACCTAAGTCATGCAGGGACTGAAGAACAAAATCCCACTCAATCCTGTCATAGGCTTTGTCAAAATCAATTTTAAAGAAGTAATGATCTTGGCCAGACTCTTTAGCATAATCCATGCCTTCCCAAAGGGAAATGATAGCATCAAGAATAAATCTACCTTTAATAAAACCTTTTTGCTCAGGGAGGATAACCTGGTTCATCAACGGGCTTAGTCTCCTAGCTAGAGTAGCGGAAAAAATTTTGTAAATGGTATTTAGGCAAGTGATGGGCCTCCAGTTGTTGAGGTCCTCTTTGGGACCTCTCTTATGAATAAGTTTAATAACCCCAGTGTTAATAGAGCAAGGGAGATAACCTTTACCAGAAACTTCCTCCCAGATCAAGAGAATGTAGGGAGTGAGAAAATCCTTAAGAATGATAAAGAATTCATTTGGCAAACCATCCATCCCAGGAGACTTACAAGGTTTCAGTTTATTGATAGTTTCTTTGATCTCACCTCCAGTAAGGGGCAGGTCCAGAATAGGAACCAGGCACTCAGGAATCATTTTTTTCCTTTTTAAAGCAATAGTAGCTCTGGCCCTCTGGATGTCCTCCCCCCACTTGGGAGACACAGAGAAAACATCCATAAAGAATCTCTTGGCTTCCTGCAGAGTCTCTTCCATATTGGAGGTAAAACTCCCATCACTTTTCTTAATAGGGGGGACAAAGTCCCTAACTTTCCTCTTTTTCATTAGGGCAAACATGTGTTTATTATTCCGATCCAAGTTCTCACTCCAGAATTCTCTTGAAATAGAAAGGGAGCTCCTAGCTTCCAGATACCTCTCTTTACTCAATCTCACAGAGCATTCATGATACTCTTTAGAGTTAACATCAAAGGCTTTAAGCTGATTCATAAGAGCAAGTCTCCTCAGAGACCTAAGCTCTAAGGCTTGCTTTCTATAGGCTGTGAAAAGCTTTTGAATCCCCTGAACAGCATGCTCCCACGCAGTAGAAGGGGAACTAATAACCTTAAAGCAGTGGGCGATGATATCTTTAGTACGGTTCATAATGCTAGGAATCTTGAGCAGACTATAGTCAACGTGGGGCCGACCAGATCTATAGTTAGGAGAGCCTTTTCTGAAAGTTAAAAAAAGGGGTTTATGATCAGACACTAGCAGGGAGTGATCAATCTTGCTACTAATATCCCAACATTCTTGGGCAAATCCCGAACTCGTATAGCATCTATCCAGCCTAGCCGCTCTATAGTTGTCCCCACCTTGTTTATTAGACCAAGAAAAGCCCGAATTACAAGAAAGGTCAGATAAATCCAGGTGATTACATAATTTAAACCAAGAATGTTTTTCAGAGCCAAAAATACAGCTCCCTTTTCTTTCCCATCTATCTTGCACAGAAGTAACCATATTAAAATCCCCTGCCACAATGACAGGACTGTCAAAGGAACATAACTCTTCCCAGCAGGCTTTCCTTTCAGTACACAAATTAGAAGCATACACAGAAATAATAGTACAATTAAACGGGTCTCCCAACTTGACAGCACACCACTGATGGGAGTTACTAAGAACAACATCCTTAAAAGAACTAGCAATAGAACTTGACAGACCAACTACTGCACCACCTTTGCCACTAATGTGGCTGGTGTAGAACCAAGTGAAATTCGGGGCCAGAATGTTCAGATGCCAACACAAAGTATCTCCACCTACTTTAACTTCCTGTAAGCAGAAGACATCAGGAATGAAGGGAAGTAACTTAATCCAGCAATTAATCAAATAACAACATCCTTCGTTCTCAAATATCCCACAACGAAGAGTGATTTGTCTTAAATGAATGTGTCGGTTGTTTGCATTCGGGCTCGGGAACGACGGTTCGATTCTTTTGGGTCCTACGATGTTCTTATAAGTGTATGGACTTATCAAACGAGTTCATTTGGCCTTAGGGCTCTTCTCTAATTCTACCCAAGCTTTCGAGTTCTATGTCTTGGCAGTGTTAGGCATATAACCTCTACTTTGTGGGATATGGGAGGTCCCATGGGTGCTATGCTTGCTTTTACTTGTATTTTTCAATGAATTTAAGCATAATATGGGGAGATTAAGTGTTAGGCATATAATCTCTACTTTGTGGGATATGGGGGGTCTCATGGGTGCTATGCTTGCTTTTACTTGTACTTTTCAATTAATTCAAGCATAATATGGGGTGATTAGTACACTTACCAAATTCTTTTTCAAAATAACAAACAACAATTCTTGGTGTTGTGGTAAAACACTCGACCTTGGCTTGTGAGGTCCACGATTCAAACCCAAAGTATGGTCTAACATATAACTTTTGAAAAGTGGAGGGGTGAACAAGGAGTTGGCACTCATGTATAAGGAAGTGTCAAACTATGTGGAATGAGATCAATCCACAAAAGGAAGTAAGCCCAAAGCTTTGCAGAAAGCTTCGAACTTCTCCTTAGGGAGAGCCTTCCCTCCACCCATTTGTACTTGGTTAGAAGCTTGAGGAGCCTATTCCATGCTCTTGGCAAGCTCATTTCTAATCCATGTGAGTTTACCCATTTCTTGGTCTACTCACTTTGAGTCTCTCACACTCTTTCTTTTGTGAGTACACTCTTCTTTTCATTTTGCTTTTGCGCGTGTACTCTCTATATGGTATGAGAGCGCTAGGTGGAGGTCTTGGTGGTGTGTTTGGCGGTGATTTTGGTGGTGGTGGTGCTTGAGGTTGGTGGTGTTGCTCTCCACTCATTTGGAGAAGCATTTTGTCATCATTTTACTCTTTGAGGCTTTATTTCACCCATTTGCCGACCCTCCCACCCATTTTCTTTCTCTGTTTGTACACCATTTACCCCCATTTTCCCCTCCCACCCACGTGCTTTTGCTGCAACCTTTGTTGGTTTGCTCTAATTTTATGATTAGTTTCAAGGAGTTGATCGTTAATCAAGATTTTGAAGTGTTTATAAACACTATGCAGGATTTTCATGTTTTGATGCATACGATTGTTTAGTTTGTTGCATACGACTATTTAGCAACACTTTTGAGCATTTTTGTTCATGAGATCTTGAAGATCTTTCTAACTCACCACTTGCAAGCTAAGGAAGTTGCCTCTGTCTTCAATGTCTTCAACTTGTGCACAGCAAAATCTCAACATGGAGCTCAACACTCTTTCAATGCTAGATGGCATCCTCAGATCTGCGTTGAAACAGACCTGAACCAGGTCCTTCCCTCGAGGATCTCCATAAACTATGGAGATGGTATGACCTGGACACAAGAGGTTACTTACAAGAATCTGCCAAACGCGTGTTTCCGGTGCGGGCTTCAAGGTCACAGGATCAAAGACTGCCCACTGAAGAAAAGTACCAATAAAAACAAGCTTAAACCAGATGAGACCCTAGACCCTATCCCCCAAAACGACACTCAGGGTCATCCCCATCCAATGGAGGAAGAAGAGGGAACTCGCGTTGCTGAGACGGATTCAGAAGGTTTCACTGAAGTGAGACACAAGAGGAAAGTTAGCCCTCGAAGATCAAAAACAAGGAATGCTACGACAGCTGCCCCCTCGAATAACATATACTGTAACCTAGAAAAAGAGATTAATGAACTCGATTTCCCAGGGGACAACCTCTTGGAAGAAGACCCCACTGACAATTCACTTGGGTGCTCTACCAGCAAAGAAGATAACCTAGAAGGCTACACCACGAGTAAAGAGGAAGGCTTTACTACCAGCAATGAAGACAACCCAGACAGCGAAAGCTCCGCTCTTGGCCCTACCCTCCCGGTATGCTTTCCAAGACTACCGCAACAAAAGTCCAAGCTTAAAGGTAAACAACCTTCCGGCATGCCTTGGAAGAGCCCCCTCAAGAGTAGGATCCTAAGTCAAGAAGTAGGGAAGAAAAAAGAAGACCACAAGAAGAAAAAAGATCGGGTCCCTCCCCTCAAAGAGGGCAACCATCATTAATGAAATTCACATCTCTAAACGTTAGGGGTCTGTCTGACCCGTCAAGAGCTTCGATTCTTGGCCAGTGGTTCAAAGACATGTGCTTCGCCCCTGACTTTATTTGCTTACAAGAGGTTAAAATCGACGGTGAGGATCTACAAAAACGGCTTAAATGCATTTCTCCGAACCACCTTTGGTTCTCCACTTCTCACCCTAGAGGGACAGGGGGTGCTTCTATCGGTATTAGTCACGCCTTGTCTAACAATGTGACCTCGACTTTTGAAGGTCGGAATCATCGATGGATTGCTGCCTCTTTCGGGTCTCCTTTCCAGTTCACTGTGGTCTCAATTTATGCCCCTAATGGGGAAACAGACAGAATGGATACTTGGGCTTCCCTTGACTCCCTTTCACACAATGTTCTGATTTGTGGGGACTTCAACATGGTTGAATCTCTTGAAGACCGATGGAATAACAAGGGGAAAATTATTGACGGTCAGGAGAAGGAGATTTGGGATAAAATCAAGCTCCATCTCGACCTGGTCGAAGTGAAAGACAACCAGGGTTTCTCCTGGTCTAATCTCCAGTCGGGGGACTCTTTGAGGAAAGCAAGGCTTGATAGATGCTACATCGACCAGAACACCATCCTTCAGTGGGGTCTTCCTTCGATTTCTCAACACATGGACCTCACTATCTCAGACCACTATCCGATTACTCTGTCCTTCAAACCAATTCCCATGCTCCAGAAAGCTCCTTGGTTTCAGGCTTGTCAGACATCATTTTCCCTCCCCTCGGTCCACCAGGAAATTTCTGAGGTGTGGACGGAAGCCTTTGCTTACGGTAATGAACCGGCTAAGTGCTGGAGAAATGCGGTAGAAAGGACTCGTAAAATTCTAATCAGGACTCAAAAGGCTATAAGAGGAATTCGAAAGAAAAGAAGAGAAATGGTGTACCGGAGGCTCTCACGGCTTGAAGAAGAGGTGAACAAAGGTAAGCTACATTGCCAACAGGGTCTGTTGAAAATCAGGGGTAGGCTAAGATTAGAGGAGGAGGTCCAAAGGAAAAATCTCCAAATTTTCTTCAAAGAGTGGTGGGCAGGGAAGACGGACAAACCAACGAAAGAGATGTGTAACATCCTCAAAAGGAAACAAGCTAGGGATTCCATCCCCCTAATGGTCGATAACAATGGAACTGAATGTCGCACTGAAATGGAGAATAGAACTATCATCGTCGAACATTTTACTAACCTTCTCGGGGTCTCGACCCCTCTTTCCCCCCACAGGCGCGACTCCATGGCAACCATCTCAAGGGTTGCTCAAACCAGGATCCCACAGAACTTGATTGCTCTGCTGGATGCTAACATCTCCGAGAATGAAATTATCGAGGTTATTGATGCCCTTCCCAATGGGAAAAGTCCGGGTCCAGATGGCCTTACCAATGAGTTCTTTAAGTCCTTCAAACTTCAGGTGGCCACCCCCCTGCGCCTCGTGTGGCAAGAGGCTCTCTCCTTCGGTGCCCTCCCTGAGTGCCTGAATAATGGCGTCATCAAGCTAATCCACAAACGGGGAGATAAGAACAAAATTGAAAACTGGCGCCCGATTACCATGCTCCAAACTGGATACAAGATAATTGCAAAAGTTATCGCCAACAGAATCTCCTGTCATTTAAAGTCATGGCTGTGCGAGGACCAGAAAGGTTTTATCAAAGGTAGATCTATACTTGAAGCAATTATTGATATTTGGGAAGGCCTTGCCTTTGCTGAGGAGTCTGCTCAAGATCTAGTTTTTATTAAGATCGACTTCGACAAAGCGTATGACAGATTGGAATGGGACTTTATTCTTCAATCATTGAAAGACCTTGGATGCAGCCAAAAGTTTACGAAGATGGTTTCCACGCTTCTTGGAAATGCTTCAACCAGAATAAACATCAACGGTAAACTCTCTGAGCCCATTCGTTTAAAAAGATCAATTAGGCAAGGCTGCCCTCTGGCTCCTTTACTATTCGCTATCGCCTCAAATGGACTCAGCTGCCTATTAAAGCATCACATGGACGCCGGCAATCTCAAGGGTCTCTCCTTACCTCGAAATCACGGCCAAATGGTTGTGAGACTTTTTGCTGATGACATGAATGCCTTTGTGCATAACGATATAAATAGCATTGAGATGTTTTGGTGGTGCCTCCACACCTTTTGTATGGCATCAGGCTCAAAAATCAACCATGCCAAAACTGCTTTTAGAGCGATCAGCGGGCCTACTCCCCAATTGTTGGTGGATCGGGGGTGTCAAGTTATCCCTAGCGGTCAAGTCTTCCGTCTCCTCGGCATTCCGATGGGTTTCGATATCTCAATGGAACAACGATGGAACTGGGTGCTATCCAAGTTGGACAGCAAGCTGAATCAATGGAAAGGTATGCAAGTCAACCTGGCAGGGCGTGCTATGGTTATTAACACCTTTATGTTATCTACAATGATTTACTTTATCTCGTGCTGGAGACCTAAGGAGAAAGACTTGGCCAAAGTAGAAAGAATCTGCAGGAACTTCCTTTGGACTGGGGACCCAAACAGAAGGGGGGTTCCCAAAATCAAATGGGAAACTTGCATTAGCCCTAAAGACTCAGGGGGCTTGGGTATTTTGGATATTGCTGTTTTAGCTGACAAACTGGCGGCTAAATGGCTTATCAAGGCCTGGAGCAATAGGGAGTCCTCTTGGGCTAAATTGATCTTCAGAAACACGGGAGACTTTACCTTTGTCGGCCTCCCGGGTTGGAAGGACATAGGGATTCTCACTCTTTTGTTCTCCCCCCACCCAGTCTGCCCTAAAGGCTCTAGCCTCGTGTGTTCCTTATGGAAGAATTGGAACAAGGCCAAACAGTTCATCAGAATCAGTGATGATTGGAAGTGGGCAGCTGGCATAAGACAAAATGACTCTATCTGGTTCTCGATCAGTGGCATTCGGGGAGTGGATTCTTGGAACCTCCAAACTGCAAGGCGGTTATGGAACAAGGGGTTCAAAGAGTGGAAACAGCTCTGGAAACAAGAGACCCGCCAGTGGATTAGGTTCGAAGATTTGGATCCGAGACTTAGCATTACCTTTGAGGAATGGTCTCTTCTTCAAAGCAGGTGTTTAGCCTGGGACCGCTCTACTACCCGCCTTCTCTGCGGTCAGGATCCTCCTTGCTCGGAGGGCCTCAAATGGAGCAATGGTAAGAAACTGTCCAGAATCCCGAACTTCAAAGGGGAAGTGGATGTTCACCACACCCTTAACAAGAGATGGTGCCTTGCTTGGACCAAACTTCGGTGGGAGCTAAAATTCATGTCTCTTTGGCACCCCCTAATTGAGGTCAAAAAGTCCGTTCTCATGTGGCAGGTCTTGCATAAAGGAATCTGGACCAATGCAAGGGCTAACAAAATCTGTGGTGTGCCGCCATGGTGCAAGCGTTGTCATCGGTGCATCGAAGATTTAGCCCACCTGTTCTTTGACTGCCCCAAGTCCCGTGTTGTCTGGCATCACGTGTCCCGAGTTTTGAGAATTACGAGTCAAATCAATTGGCAACAAGTGATGCTGGGTGAGGCGATTGGATGCTCTTCGAGGCTATGGAATGCCATCAGAGGCGAGGCTCTCTGGAAGATCTGGAGAGAGCGCTGTGCCGTCAATTTTGACCAAACTCCTAAGGAATGGTCGATCGAGAAATCCTTGTTTCTCCTTGGTAAAAGAATCTCCCGAGTCAAAAGTTCACCACCGTTTAGACATCACTGTATTTATCTCCTGGAAAACAACAAGTTGAAACCCAAATGGGTCCCACATGAGGGTGATGATAATGTTATCCACCTCATTTGTAATGCCTTGTAGCTTGCTAGACTTCTCCCCTGCGTTGTGGGATTCGGGGGGTCCCATGGGCACTAGTCCCGTTCACTTGTAACTTTTTCTCTTTATATAATTAAAGTCCGGGAGATTAGGCTAAGGCCGAACTTCCTTTTTTTAAAAAAAATCTCGTTGCTTCAGGGATGATGAAATTCGATGCTCTTAAATGTTTGTTCTCCTGTCTTATGTTCATACGATGACCAAAGTCTTGTTGTGCTCTCTAGAGCAAAGAGAGAGGTAGATACCTACTTTGTGTGTGCGACCATTGCTAATCCTTGCTCAACCTGTTGTACCTACGCTCCATGAAGCTTCAGACGCACCCACAATACCGATTGTAAGCAAGAATTCGATTGCACCAAGAATAGCATTGGATATGGTATATGTGGCTGAAGATGCACTAACAAGAGGACTATAGCTTGCGCAGAGACCTGATGAATTTGACGCACACCATTCTAGACTAAGCAAGCATTCGACAATGCCCACGCTCACTAAGTGCTAGCGTTCAAAAAAACCAGCCTCTGCGCCACCTCTGTATCTCTGTTGCAAAGGGGGGAGAGAGAGAGAGGCTATCACTTTACTCTTTGCCAACAACACCCGAAACGGGAGTTTGTCTTTGTTGTAGTGCAAAGGACCTCTCTCAAAAGCCGAAAGAAAGAAATCTCGCATAGATGATTGATCCATTCACACATCAAGAAGGATCCTTGGTATGAAGAGCATTGTCTGATGAATGCAAAGGGAGGAGAGCCTGCGTAACCAGTAGGGAGTTGGTTTGCTTGAAGCTGCAAGGCTTGTCACAGGGAAACGATTGTGTCGTTCAGGGCTCAGTGATTGCCAGCTCCTCTTCGGTTTCCTCTCTGCATAATGCAACATTGTGCCCTACTGTTGCCCCTGTAGCTCATTCATCGAATCTAGTCTTGCGTCATCTCTGAGAAATAGAGTTAGTAAGTGAGAGAGAGAGTATATACTCTCTCTGCAAAAGAGAGGACATCTCTGTTGTGTCTAACATTGTCAGTTTGGTGTAGAGAGAGAGAGGGTTAGAGAGCGACAAGTTGCGTGTGCCATAGGAGGTGCGTGCTTGATGATCATGTGGTTTTGCTGAAAACCGTCTATTTTGACACAGCGTATGCCAGGTTTTTTTTTTTTTTTTTTTTTTTTTTTAAAGGAAGTTCGGGCATGGCCTAATCTCCCGGACTTTAATTGAAATAATGAAGAAAAGTTACAGGTGAATGGGACTAGTGCCCATGGGACCCCCCAAATCCCACAAAGCAGGGGACGAGTTCGATAAGCTAGAGGGCGTTACAAATGAGGCGTACAAAATTATCATCTCCTTCATGGGGGACCCATTTGGGTTTCAGCTTGTCATCTACTAGGAGATAAATACAGTGATGTCTAAATGGAGGAGACCTCTTGTCTCGAGAGATTCTTTTACCTAGAAGAAACAAGGATTTCTCAATCGACCATTCCTTTGGGGTTTGGCCAAAGTTGACAGCACATCGCTCCCTCCAAATTTTCCAAAGAGTCTCACCTCTGATTGCATTCCACAGCCTAGCAGAGCAGCCAACCGCCTCACCCAACAGCGCCTGTTGCCAATTGATTTGGTTCGAGAGATGCAGAATCCGTGTCACATGATGCCAGATAACACGGGACTTGGGGCAATCGAAGAAGAGGTGAACAAGGTCTTCGATGCATCGGTGGCACCGCTTGCACCATGGAGGCACACCACAGATTTTGTTGGCCCTTGCATTGTACCAGATTCCTTTATGCAAGATTTGCCACATGAGACCGGATTTCTTGATCTCAATAAGGGGGGGCCAAATCGACATGAACTTAAGTTCCCATCGAAGTTTGGACCAAGAAAGGCACCACACCTTGTTAAGAGTGTGATGAACATCTAAGTTTTCTTTGAAGTTGGGAATTCTGGATAGTTTCTTACCATTGTTCCATTTGAGGCCCTCTAGGCAAGGAAGATCCTGTCTGCAGAGAAGGCGGGTAGTTGAGTGGTCCCACGCAGAACACCTGCTTTGAAGAAGATTCCATTCTTCGAGAGAAATTCTATGTCTTGGGTCTAAGTCTTCAAACCTAACCCACTCGCCGGTCTCTTGTTTCCAGAGTTGTTTCCACTGTTTGTACCCCTTGTTCCAAAGTCGCTTAGCCGTTTGGAGGTTCCAAGACTCCACCTCCCTTAAGCCACTGATCGGGAACCAGATAGACATTTTGTCTTATCCCCGCAGCCCACTTCCACTCATCACTGACTCTGATGAATTGTTTGGCTTTGTTCCAACTCTTCCATAAGGAACACACGAGGCTAGAGCCTTTAGGGGACACGGGGTGGGGGGAGAACAACAGCGTGAGGATCCCAATGTCCTTCCAGCCGGGAAGACCAACTAAGGTAAGGTCTTTCGAATTTCTGAAGATCAATTTAGCCAAGGAGGACTCTCTATTGCACCAAGCCTTGATAAACCACTTAGCCGCCAGCTTGTCAGCTAACCCAGTGATATCCAAGATACCCAAGCCCCCCGATTCTTTTGAGCTAATACAAGTTTCCCATTTGATTTTGGGAATCCGCCTCCTATTGGGGTCCCCCGTCCATAGGAAGTTTCTGTAGGTCCTTTCCACTTTGGCCAATTATTTCTCCTTAGGTCTCCAACACGAGATATAGTAAATAATCGTAGAAAGCATAAATGTGTTGACAACCATTGCACGCCCTGCCAAGTTAGCTTGCATACCTTTCCAATGATTTAGTTTGTTATCCAGTTTGGATAGAATCCAGTTCCACCGTTGGTCCATCGAGATGTTGAAGCCCATCGGAATGCCGAGGAGACGGAAGACTTGACCGCTAGGGATAACTTGACACCCCTGATCAATCAACAGTTGGGGCAGAGGCCCATGGATTGCTCTGAAAGCAGTTTTAGCATGGTTGATTTTTGAACCTGACGCCTTACAAAAGGTGTCGAGGCATTTCCAAAACACCTCAATGCAGTTTCTATCGTTATGAACAAAAGCATTCATGTCATCAGCAAAGAGTCTAGCAATCATCTGGTCGTGGCCAAGGGATAGGGAGAGACCTTTGAGATTTCCAGCATCCACGTGATGCTTAAATAGGCGACTGAGGCCATCCGAGGCGATAGCGAAGAGTAATGGAGCCAGTGGGCAACCTTGCCTGATAGATCTTTTTAAACGTATGGGTTCAGAGAGCTTAGCGTTGATGTTTATTCTCGTTGAGGCATTTCCGAGTAGAGTGGAAACCATCTTCGTGAACTTTTGGCTGCATCCAAGATCTTTCAGAGATTGAAGAATAAAATCCCATTCCAATATGTCATATGCTTTGTCGAAGTCGATCTTAATGAATATCAGCTCTTGAGCAGTCTCCTCAGCAAATGCTAGGCCTTCCCAAATATCGACGATTGCTTCAAGTATAGACCTACCTTTGATAAAGCCTTTCTGGTCCTCACAGAGCCATGACTTTAAATGACACGAGATTCTGTTGGCGATTACTTTGGCGATTACCTTGTACCCAGTTTGGAGCATGGTAATCGACCGCCAATTTTCAATTTTATTCTTATCTCCCCTTTTATGAATTAATTTGATGACACCATTATTAAGACACTCGGGGAGGGCACCGAAGGAGAGAGCCTCTTGCCACACAAGACACAGCGGGGTGGCCACCGCGTGCTTAAAGGATTTGAAAAACTCATTGGTGAGTCCATCCGGGCCCGGACTTTTCCCATTGGGGAGAGAATCAATAACCTCGATAATTTCGTTCTCTGAAATGTTAGCATCCAACAAAGAAATCATGTTCGGAGGAATTCTAGATTGAGCCACCCTTGAGATGGCTGCCATGCAATCGCGTCTGTGTGGGGAAAGAGGAGTCGAGACCCCGAGAAGATGGGTGAAGTGCTCGACGATGATAGATCTATTTTTCAACTTCTGTGCTACATTCGATCCCATTGTTGTCGACCAAGAAGAGGATGGCTTCCCTAGCTTGTTTTCCTTTAAGGATGTTACACATCTCTTTCGAAGGTTTGTCAGCCTTCCCCGCCCACCAATCTTTGAAAAATATTTGTAGATTTTTTCTTTGAACCTCTTCCTCGAGTCTTAGTCTTCTCCTAATTTTTAGAAGCCCTTGTTGGCATTGCAAGTTACCTTTGTTCACTTCTTCTTCAAGACGTGAGAGCCTCCGATACTCCTTTTCTCTCCTTTTATTCCGAATATCTCTTATGGCCTTATGTGTCCTGATCAAAATTTTTCTAGTCTTTTCCACCGCGCTTCTCCAACACTTAGCCGGTTCATTACAATGGGCAAAAGCCTCCACCCAAACTGTGGAAATTTCTTGGTGCACAGAGGGGAGGGAAAATGACGTCTAGCAAGCATGAAACCAAGGAGCTTTTCGGAGCACGGGAATCGGTTTGAAGGAAAGAGTAATTGGGTAGTGGTCCGAGATAGTCAGGTCCATGTGTTGGGAAATCGAAGGAATACCCCACTGGAGGATGGTGTTTTCGTCGATGTAACATCTATCAAGTCTAGCTTTCCTCAGAGAGTCCCCCAATTGGAGGTTAGACCAGGAGAACCCCTTCATGTCTTTCACCTCGACTAGGTCGAGATGGAACTTGATTTTATCCCATATCTCTTTCTCCTGACCGTCAATAATTTTCCCCTTGTTATTCTAACGGTCCTTAGGAAATTCAACCATGTTGAAGTCCCCGCAAAGCAAAACATTGTGAGAGAGGGAGTCAAGGGAAGTTGTTGATTCTGTCTGTCTCTCCATTAGGGGCATAAATTGAGACCACAGTGACTTGATTAGGTGGCCCGATAGAGGCAGCAATCCACCGATGATTCTGATCTTCACAAGTCAATGTCAATCTACCGGATCAGGAGTGATTAATACCGATGGCAGCATCCCCCGCCCCCCTCGAGTGCGAAGTGGAGAACCAAAGGTGGTTCGGAGAAATATGTTTAAGCCGTTTCTAGAGATCCTCTACGTTGATTTTAATCTCTTGTAAGCAGATAAAGTCAGGGTTGAGGCACTTGTCTTTGAACCATTGACCAAGAATCGCCGCTCTTGAAGGGTCCGACAAACCCCTGATATTTAGCGAAGTGATTTTCATTGTTGATGGTAGCCCTCTTTGGGGGGAGGGACCCGATCTTTTTTTTTCTTTTGATCTTCTTTTTTCCTCTCCACTTCTTGACTTAGGATTCTACTCTTGAGGGGGCTCTTCCACGGCATACCAGACGGTTGTTTCCCTTTAAGCTTTGACTTTTGTTTCGGTAAGCTTGGCATGCCAGCCAGAAGAGTAGGGACAGGGAAGGAGCTTTCACTATCTTGGTTATCTTCATTGCTAGTCGAGAAGCCATCCTCTTTACTGGTGGTGTAATCTTCTTGGTTGTCTTCTTTGCTTGTAGAACATCCAAGGGAATGGTCAGCCGGGTCTTCTTCGTAAAGCTTATCACCTGGCAGGTCAATCTCATTAATCTCCTTTTCTAGGTTGCAGTACATATTAGTCGAAGGAGCAGTGGTTGAAACGTTCCTTGCTAAAGATCTTCGAGGGCTAACTTTCCTCCTGTGTTTTACTTCCGTGAACCCGTCTGAATCCGTCTTGACAACACGAGTGCCCTCTTCTTCCTCCATCGGGGGGGGAGGACCCCGAGTACCAACTTGAGGGAGAGGATCCGGGGCCCCATCTGGTTTAAGCTTGTTTTTGTTGGTATTTTGCTTCAGGGGGCAATCTTTGATCCTATGACCTTGGTGCCCGCAACGGAAGCACGCATTGGGCAAATTCTTGTAGGTAATCTCCTGTACCCAAATCTTACCCTCGCCATAGTTTACGGAGATCTTCGAGGGGAGGACCTTGTTCAAGTCTGTTTCAACACAAATTTGTGGGTGCCGTCGAGCATTGAAAGAGTGTTGAGCATCCTCGTAGATTAACCCCCCAACATCCCCTCTTGAGGCCATCAGGCGACCGATCGGTGAAACGATTTCTTGAAGAAAACCATACAAGAAATATGGCAGATTGGGAAGCTCCACCCAAAGCGGGTAACGAAGAGGCTTTGACTTGTTCGAAACAAAGTCTGGGGTCCACTTAAAAAGACATAAGGTTGACCGGCCCACAAGCCAGGAGCCTGCTTGCAAAGCTTGGAAGGCCATCTCTTCGTTCTCAAACACGAGAAGTAGATGATTCGCCGGCAGGAATTGACATTTCCACACAATTATACCACTCGGGAACCATTCCTTGCGCAGCCAAGTTCTCACATTTTCTAGAGGGGGCCGAGGACCAAAGATTTGACCGATGAGGCAAATTTTCATAAGTTCTTCTTGCTTCGCCGCCACAGACTCCTTGCACAGAGAGACCATCGGAGGTGCGATGTCCGAGGGGACGGAGTCCACCTCAAGAGGGCACTGGGACTGGGGGGGAGCCACGTTGCTAAGGACCAAAGAAGGAAAAAGGATAGACATGGTGGCGAGAAACAAAAGTACTTGCCCACAGATTGGGAGAAGCCTAATCCTTTTTAGACTCTTAAAATCCTAAAAGGACTCAAAAACAAGAGAATGGAAGCACAACTAGTCGAAGGTGAGAAGTTACTTTTATTTTTTTTGATTTGAAATAAAATGGAGCGATAAAACAAGAGCCGTCGGCAAGAAACTAAGCCGCCACTGAGTATGACTTAGAATCCTTTCTGTTCTTCTCAAAAAAAAAAAAAAAAAAAAGAGCCGTCGGCAAGAAACTAAGCCGCCACTGAGTATGACTTAGAATCCAATGATAATTCGAAGGGCGGCAGTTTTGGAGTTGGTTTCAAGTTTTTCCAATGTTAAAACAAAGCTATCAGAGGGGGCCACCAGGAAAAGCACCCTCGAGAAGGCAGGCGCGAAAAAAAAATCGAGACGTTGGAAGCACACAAATCAAGGCCCTTGGGGTATCGCGACAGCAGTTGGGTGATTGTATCGCGACACAGGGGGCCCGTGGCAATCGCGGCGGGAGGCCCGAGGGTATCGTGACAGAGGGCAGGTGAATTATCACGACACAGGGGGCGCTATCGCGATAGACCGATGAAGGCGGGTGAATTATCGCGACACAGGGGGTGCTATCGGGAGGCCCTTGGGGTATCACGACAGATGAATTATCGCGACACAGGCGGAAAAGGAGGTGATGAACTGAGCGATGGCGGACACGGTCGCAAGGTTACGGCTCCACAGCAGCGCCTCGGAGAGTGAGTGTTCACTGTTAACTGTGTATGCCATATGCAGAAGAAGAAGGAATTAAATGCCGAAACAAACTGATTATGACGACGCAGATGCTGGATACATGTCGAATAGATCATGGATACTTCCCCGAAAGACAGGAACTGCAGGCATTGTCGAGGATGGCCATCATCTGCTCTTATCAGAGACGACCGAGTAACCTTGTGACTTCTGTAATGCGTATGTTGTAAGCTGGCAAACCTTCTGCGTGGGAGATTGCAGGTTCTGTGGAACAGGCAAAGAGAAATGCACCTCACTAAATATAGCATTTATGTCATAGATATTTTTAGCATCTCTCTGATAATCGCTCTGGCCTCACTCACCTCGATGCCGCAAACGTTTCACTCGACCACAGCTGAGGTTATGATTTGTTAGGTGATGCACGCACGCACCAATTTTATGAGTAACTATGGTAGTACTCACATGGAGCATCTGTGTATGAGAGAATGAAGTGAGTTTAGTCACTGCCATCGCAGCCAATAGCTAGCACGCCATCTTCTGGTGCACATTGATGTGCGCTTGTGAGTCGTGACGAACGTCAAATTTTAGTTCCACGTGGCATGGAGTTTATAAGTTTACTGTTATGACATTAGTTATGATGTCAAAAAAAAAGTGCGTATTGTAAGCATGATAGCAGTATGGGGTCATATGCCTTCTCTGCAAAAACCGGCTTATTGTTCTCTTTACTCGCATATTTCTTTTCAGATCGATAGAACCTTTTGATCTTGTGTTGATAAGGACAACCTCATTGGATTACTTATCATACTCTCTAAACAATCCCTTTCATATTTTCTTGGCGTTCTACGACAATCTCTCCACTTTTGTATGTTCCCAAAAGGTTTACCCATCCCAATTATACTCTTTCACCAAGGCGAATCATTGCATTTTCAAAAGGGTGTTAACCCGAGGGGCACTCAAAGATTGTACTTTGTAAAGGATAATTGATCCTTAATTTTGACACCTATTATAACAACAAAAGGGGTCACCTTGTATTATCCATAGAGTTTAACCCTCATATTTGGCACCCTTAAACGAGCTTTATTGTATTATCCCTAGGGTTTCAACTCTCTCTTCAGGACAAAATTTGGCATTAAGTGCCCTCCCCTTGTAGCTCACGAACATAAGCAAGAGGATATTGTGTGTGTGTGTGTGCCTTGGGAGGCTACTCTAAGCCTCCAAGTGTGACTTTCTCTATGTGCAATGGGCTATTCTAAGCCCCCCTCTCCAAGGTGACTCTTTCTCGCATCAAGTGTAGGGCTATTCTGAGCCCCTCCCCCTCTCCAAGGTGTCTACTTCATTTTTGGTGCAAATGTAGGGCTAATCTAAGCCCTCCCTCCCCACCCCTACCCCAACTCAATTTTGTGAACCAATTTTTACGTGTGTGGTAACCTCGTTTCAACGGCTACAATGTCAACAATTTCAAATGCCACGTCCTCAAGTCAGTTATATTTACCCTTCTTTATGCTAATATAAATGCCGAAAGATGAAAGGCTAAATGACACAAATTATCAAGAGATAGATAGATATAGAGTGTACTTAGAACAGGTACCAATAATACGAGATGATGAGAACAATGATGATAATGAAGATCTGAACGATGATAGCCAAGCCATTGTTTATATAGACTCCACAAGCCATAGGAGTGGCCTTGCAAAATCCATGCCTTTAGTGTCACACATGCCAAACTAACAAGATTGGTGGAGGATTAGGCTAATTTTGGCTCTAATAGTAACCCACCTTTAGGTCCACCAATTAGATCTTCTAACACTACCAGAGCCTTGTGGCACTCTTCCCTGCATTAGCTCACACTTTAACACTTAACTAACAAGTTAATAAGAAATTTACTTTGTCCCTTGCCACCCATAGTAGTCCTTCCAAAAATAGGTGGAGAAGATGCCATGTTTTGACCATGTCCAAAAGAGGTGGTGGTGGTGCCCAATTTAGGAAACATGATATTCTTGGGTCACCTATGACCTATAATCCTTCCCATTTCTCTTCTTTGCTTGCAGTGAATGTACTCCTTTTGAGAGAGTTAATTTCCAAATATTGTTGGTTAACCTTACTTTAGAGTTGCCACGGTCGCCTTCAAGGAGATGGTATAGTCTCCTTTAAGAGGAGTTGCCTCAAAGAAGAGTAAAACATAAATTCGCTATGAGAGAAGTCATCCCTTGTGCCTTCTTTCCAAGTTGCCTACATCAAGTGGTCCAGAGAGGTGAAGTAATTCAATCAAAAAATGAAGTTTCCCTGGAGTGGATGTTTCCCTCATAGCAAAAAGAGGAGTTTTTGCTTCCCTTGAGGGGTCAAATAGGAGTTATTAGATGCACCTTCACCCATCACTCCTTATGGTTGCCCATAATGGATAGAGGTGGCATAACATGGGTGGTGGCCTCTCCCAATATGGAGAGAGATGGCACAACATGGGTGGTGGCCTCACCCAATATGGAGAGAGGTGGCACAACATGGGTGGTTGCCTCGACCAATATGGAGAGAGGTGGCACAACATGGGTGATGGCCTCACCTATTATGGACAGAGGTGGCACAACTTGGGTGGTGGTCTCACCCAATATGGAGAGAGGTGGCACAACATGGGTGGTGGCCTCACCTATTATGGACAGAGGTGGCACAACTTGGGTGGTGGTCTCACCCAATATGGAGAGAGGTGGCACAACATGGGTGGTGGACTTGCCCAATATGGAGAGAGGTGGTACATCATGGGTGGTGGCCTCGCCCAATATGTACTTAGGTGGTACAACATGGGTGGTGGCCCCACCAAATATGGAGAGAGGTGGTCACCCCGTTGTGGCAAAGAGGTGGAGATGGGTTGTCTTGAAATGATGATGCTCCAAAAGCCCACCCATCAAATGTTCAAGCCATAGCAAAATTGTGGTCACCAAAGCCAATGGAGAATTGTAATCAGTAGGGAAATTCTATAGAATAAGACCCCAAAAGAAAAGGGAGAAAATATTCCAAAGCTCATGAATTGGGGATAGTTAAATGACAAGGATGATCACTTGCTCCTTAAACCATCACATCAAGTCTTTGCATTGTCCTGGTGCAAATTCTCCACAAAATGAACTATAGAAAATGAAATAAATTGATATATGGTATGTGTAGTGAGTGAATTCCCTCTTGCTCAACTCAAATAAAATTAGACTCCACCCTGGAAATGCTGCCTGAGGGCTTATTGTCTTCATCCAACTCTTCCACTTGTTGCATGGCACCATAAAACATCTCTTTCTTGGCCATTGAGTGTTAGCCATAGGTCCTTTTCTTTACTCTCTATGTTGTACTAATCTTCTCATGTCATCAAACCTCTTTATATCCTTAATGTCTATCTTCTCATTTCTCTTTATAGCCACAGTGTCCTTCTTCTTGGTTTCATATGATGTGGCTCCTTCTATCTTTGTATTTGTCTTTCTCTTTACAGTAGTAGCAGCACCTTGCAAGTGAGGATCTATCCTCCAATAACATTCTGTATCTTTTGAGTGCTTATTTCTAAGTTTCTTCCATGTCCTAGCTTCCCTGTAATCAGAAATTTCCCTTACCTTCAGGATGTGTCTACATGGTACCATAGACATTTTGCTTTGTGGGTTGCTCAAGTGCTTATTTTGATCATCTTCAAGCTACACGGCATGCATGAATGCTTCTTCTTTACACAAATCTTCATTAATGGGAATAGGATTAATACTTATGGAAATTAGAACATCCTTTGGTACCATTGAATCATAAGGTGTATCTTGAGGTGCCTTGACTCATTCTGCATACTTTGAATAGCATCCAAAAAATATTAACTTTGGTTTGTTCACTTGGAGAAAGTAGTGTAGTGATGACTTTTGGTAAAATTTTCCCACTATGGTCAAGTGACCCATGGTGGTTTCTGCCTTCCTGGAGATGCTATATAAAAATTAAAGTTCACCACCTTGCTCCAAAGAAATAAGCAATTCTTCAGAGAGAATTAGCTCATTTTGGCTAAGGGATACTTGCCTAGTATCTACTAGTTGCCTACCTTATGGTGGACCATCATGAAAATTGTTGGTATAAACTATACCGATAGCACATGCGAAATGTAGTGGATCGATTACCCAACAGGATCGCAATTAGAATTTTAATCGCTTTTATTCTTAGTGATAAACCTAAGTTTCAATGCATCTTGACAATACCACACAACTTCATACATAGACTATCACAAATGGATCACAATGATATAAGATCTTCTCTCTTTGGAATTTTGTGAGTATTCTGCATCATATATAACAACTTTCAAATACTTGCATTTACAAACCACAATGTTTATTACTACATTCATATTCATATTTTTATCCCTGCATAGAGTCATATAGTATAGCATATGACATTCAATGTTCCTCACACTTTTATTCCTGCATATAATCATATAATATAGCATATTTCATTCAATATTCTAAGTGGTCATCAATCTCTTTCACTAACATATAATATAGCATATTTCATTCAATATTCTAAGTGGTCATCAATCTCTTTCACTAACAGTTTAGCAAAATGATCATATGCATAACAGTTTAGCAAAATGATCATATGCATAGGCAGCCTTTTATGTCACATATCAACAACTCATTTCATTGTTCTTCCTTCAACACTCCTTCTTGTACCTGCACAACCAACAACATAAACTTATATAGATGTATCCTTGCATATAACATCTCGAATATATGTATGTATTGATGAGTTCATATGAACACTCAATACATCACTCTCAAATATCTCCTTGTATCAATATTCATGGTTTGGTTCCATGCGAACCCTCCAACACCAAATGATACATCAACTTTAGTGCGATATCCATCCAAAACATAACCCGAAAGATATCAGTACATTTTCTAAGAAAAGCAACTTGCACAATTATAACTTCATCCCTCAACAGTCAATAATATCCTTTAATATATAAGTCAATCTGTAGTATGTATTCCTACAAGTCCACAAATCAAATATTTACATTATATCATGGCAACCTCCACAATTTAACTTCATCCCTCAACAATCAATATATCACTCTATAATATTCTTGTATTAAACCTTATCATTTGATTCTTATCGGCATAACTATGTATGAAGTATAATGGTCTCCAGGATGCTTCGTACATATAATGGTCATCATATAACGATCTGTAGCATGTTGTCGCTGCACATATATATATATATAGGTCACACTAATACATCACAGCATATCAATTATTTCACTTTGACCAAATGATCTTTACCTGCAATAGATTACTTTAATATATACACACGTTACATAATCATGTCATCAAATAAACAATGTTTTCAAGTTATCACATCAAATCTATTGAGTATTCTAAAGATACGCTTTTCCTGCATGTCATTAGTCTCACACATTTATTGAAGATGATGCCTATATGCATCTATATTACATGCAAGCCACGCTTTTCCTGCATGTCATTAGTCTCACACATTTATTGAAGATGATGCCTATATTACATGCAAGCCACGCCTTCAAACGTTATATTTTATGTGTCACTTATCATAACAAGTTGCGCACGGATCATGTGACACTATCCATCCTTGTCTCACGACATGCTATGTAAATAGAAAAGCTTGAATTATATTGTTCTCTAAAACATATCGCAACAGTAATCATTGTAATAACTTACACCACATATTCTTGCTATAGTCCTTCAACTTTCTTGAACCCGTCGTCACGTGCTTCATACAAAGAGAAAATATTGTTCACAAGAAAATGCAAGAAAATATTGTTCACAAGAAAATGCACTATTAGGCAAAAAGTATAGAAAACAACATACTTAGTAGAGATATCCAATAATGATGTCCTCCCAGATTTTGAAGAAGCATACATATGACAAGAAAGCCATGGTGCTGTAGGAGCCACGACTCATATAGTAGTAAGTGTCGTCTATGAGAGAAGCCACATGCTTTGTTTTCTTCTAAGTCCTTATATAGGAAACATGCATTTTCGGTGGCTCTCAAATACGTGCATGATTCAAGGAGTGAATCGTGGGAGCCCTTCTATTTATGCATGATTTAAGGAAAGTTGAAATCTACGTGACTCAAGGAATAAAATACTATTGCTTAATTCACTTCAAAGGCTTTGCAAAATAGGAAGAAAATAATTCTAAAGATATGTTCATATGCAAAGAAATATGAGTCTAAAGGCTAGATCATAAAAGAGGTTCCTATGGATGAGATATTAAGGAAAATGCGACTTAAATCAAGGGGTCACTTATGAATAGATTCCATTGAATCTTGCTGCATTTTCAACAAAATTCACCAAAAATTAGGTGCCTCATTTCTCGAGATGTATTGGACTTTAGTCACCTATGTTCTTCCTACATGAAAATTGGTCACCCAAAAACTTCATTTTGACCATCAAAAATTAGGGGCCTAAATTGTCCATTTTGGCTACCTCGGACTTCTCGCCCACTTGAGCTACCATGGAAGAGGTGGCTAACTTAAGCCTCATGGCATGCACTTGGGCCACCCTAGGAAAGGTGCTTAACTTGGGGTTCATGACACCCATCCTGAGAGAGGTGTCTAACCTGGGCCACATGAGGCCCTATTTTGGCATCTGCATCTAGTTCCCTATAATCACTTGATTTACCTCTTTCTTTACTGTTCAAGTGCAAATTATCACTTTTTACCTCTTTTTGGCCTCTTTGTGCTTCTTCTATAGAATCCTCATTTATCTCACGTATTTCAATTGTGCAACATTCTACACAGATTTCATCTTCATGAGGTAAAGAAGGCGTTAGCTAAGTGTCCACTCTATACCCAGTTGCCTTGGTAATGTCAGATCCTTCCTCCATGTGTATCTGCAATTTATTATTATCCTTTGTAGAAATTCATAATCTATTCCTTCCACAATCTTGCAATGCTTTGGCTTGCCTCAACCAAGGCTTCCCAAGAGTAGAGGATAAGAGGTCTCCTAGGATAGGGCAACAACTATAAAATCCAAGAGAAATTGACAACTTTATACCATCATGAGTACCTTTTCAATGATGCCCAGTGGTGTGACTCCATCTTGATCTACTAACGTGATAGTAAAAGGTGATGCCTTGGTGAGGTCCAATTTTTTATTTCTTCATAGTAAAAGCAGGCAACAGATTGATGCTAGAGCCACCATCTACAATGACACCTGTCAAATTTTCACTTTTTATAAAAACAGACAATCTAGAGCTTTCATAGTCTACTAGTGGTGCAGGGGGAAAATCCACCATGAACCTATCTATACTAGGTGGTGGGCTGAGGTAGGCATACTATATGACTTTCAATAGGTCATTTCTCATCTTTGCATCCATTTTTATAAGTTGGAATAAATTGACCTTGTGGTTAATTCCCTTCAAAATTTCCTCGATATTTACCTCTTGAGTATTCTCATGAGGGAAAATAAGTTGATCCTTCAGTGGATTCCTCACCCTACCATAGGCTTCTTCAATGTACACCCTATCCTCCAAATTAGCCCTCTTTCCTTCTTCTTTTTCCTTGACTCTCTGTTGTTCTTCTGCAAGAGTTGTCGCCATTTGCCTAGCCCTAGTCATCATAGGTACTGTGAATGATGAAACAGTATAGAATTGTGAAGTCATACCTTCTTCTTCTGGAGAGATCGTAATCATATGGATTGGAGCAAGGTGGTTGTGAGGACAATCCCTTGTGTAATGATCCTTGCAATTAGGACAATGTTGATAGGAAGGTGTGCCCTCTGGCAAAGAGCATTTGCTTTGTATGTGATCATATTCCCCACAATGATAACACATTAAAGGTCTAGTATATCTAGATTGATTCTAATGATTCTCCTATCTATTATGTGTATTTGAAGTACTAGCATAAAAGGTGTCAAGAACTTGGGTATTACCTCTCTATTGGCCTCCCTTGAGATAGTAATAGTCGCTTGCCTCATGGTCACCTTTGCCACAAAATTGACAGCTTTCTCTATTAGGGAAATTTATATTGGAGTGACCACTCTTGAGTGGCCGGCTAAATCCTCAACTCTTGGACCAATTTGTGCCAATAACCTTCATTGTAGCACACATGTGGCAAGATGATATTCTCCTCATTTTGACTTTGTTGCATCTTTAGCTCTTCTAATTCCCTTCTAAGTTACTCGATTCCGTTCAGACTAGTGACATGGTTTATTTGAATCCATCCATCAAAATGCATAGTACAACATAGAGAGTAAAGAAGAGCACCTATGGCCAACACTCAAGGGATAACAAAGAGATGTTTTATGGTGCCATGGAGAAACTGGAAGACTTGGATGAAGACAAGAAGCCCTTGGGTAGAAATTCTACGATGGATTCTAATTTTATTTTAGTTGAGCAAGAAGTATTTTACTCACTATACATACCATAGTTCAATTCATTTCATTTTTTGTAGTTCACTTTGTTTGAATAATAAAATAAAGGAGAAGTTGCATGAGGATGGTGAAAAGACTTCATGCGAGGGTCTGTAGAGAACATGATCCTCCTAGACATTTAACCATCCCCAATTCATGAGCTTTGGAAGTTGTTCTTCCCTTTCTTTCAGGGCCTTATTCTATAGAATCTCCATGGTGATTACAATTCTCCATTGTCTTTGGTGACCATAAATCTTCTCTGGCTTCAACATTTGATGGGTGGGCTTTTGGAGCATCATCATTTGAAGACAACCCATCTCCACCTCTTGGCCACAATGGGGCGGTCACCTCTCTCCATATTGGGTGAGGCCACCAATCATGTTATGCCACCTCCCTCCATGTTGGGCAAGGCCACCACCCATGTTGTACCACCTCTCTCCATATTGGGCGAGGCCACCACCCATGTTGTGCCACCTCTCTCCATATAAGACGAGGTCACCACACATGTTGCGCCACCTTTGTCCATATTGGGTGAGGCCACCACCCATGTTGTGCCACCTCTCTCCATATTGGGTGAGGCTGCCACCCATGTTGTGCCACCTCTCTCCATATTGGGAGAGGCCACCACCCATGTTGTGCCACTTTCTCTCAATATTGGGTGAGACCACCACCCATGTTGTGTCACCTCTCTCCATTATGGGCTACCACCTATTTGTAAGGGCATCCATTATGGGTGACCACCTTTTTGTAAGGCCATTCATTTTGGGTGACCACCAAATGACTACCATCAAGGTCTTGACTTGGGCAACTACATCCTCTCCTCATGAAGATTTGGGTTACCACCAATTTATGCATGATTTGGGTGAGCACCACTTTTATACATGGCAGATATGGGGTGAACACGAATTTTTATTACCACACATGTGGGCGACCACCTCTTTGCTTCCACACATGTGGGCGACCATGATTTGATCACCATAGGCGACCTCTCCTCTTGAAGACTACCTCATTGCTTGCCATGGGTAACCACACAAGGAACCTCTACACATCAAGTTGGGTGGGGCCTCCACCACTTATCCTGCCATAAAGAGTGCTAAGCAAAGGTGACTCCAATACCTCCTATTTGACCCCCCCCAAGGGCAATGAACACTCCTCTTTTTGCTTATAAGGGAAACATCCACTCCAAGGCCACTTCATTTTTTGATTGAGTTACTCTTGGTGTAGGCGACTCGAAAAGAAGGCATAAGGGATGGCCTCCTCTCATGGTGACATTATGTTTTACTCCTCTTCTAGGCAACTAAACTCCTCTTAAAGGCGCCTCTTGGTGTAGGCGACTCGAAAAGAAGGCACAAGGGATGACCTCCTCTCATGGTGACATTATGTTTTACTCCTCTTCTAGGCAACTATACTCCTCATAAAGGTGACTATAATGTCTCCTTGAAGGGGACCTTGACAACTCTAAAGTAAGGTAATAAAAAATATTCGGAAATCAACTCTCTCAAAACAAGTACCTTCACTGCAAGTGGACACAAGAATGTCATGTTCCTGAAATTGGGCTCCACCACCACCTCTTTGGACATGGTCAAATCAGGGTGTCTACTCCACCTATTTTTGGAAGGACTACCGTGTGCAGAAAGTGAGAGACTAAATTTCTTATTAACTTGTCAATAAAGTGTTAGTGTGAAATAATGCAGGGAAGATTGCTATAAATCTCGAGTGGTATCAAAAGATCTAATTGGTGGAGCTAAAGATGGTTGGCTACTAGAGCCAAAATTAGCTCACTCCTCCACCAATCTTGTCAGTTAGGCATGTGTGACAATGATGGCATGGATTTGGCAAGGCCACTCCTCTCGCCTTTGGAGTCTATATAAAAAAGGCTTGACACTCATTTTGGCTATCATATTTTTTATCTTCATTATCATCATCATTCTGATCATCTCGTATCGTTGTTGGTCTCTGTTCTAAGTACATTTTCTATTTAGCTATCTCTTAGGTTCTCTTTGCATTCTATTGCAACTTTCCCATTGTGTCTGGGCCACTCTATGGTGACTATACAGGGTGTTGGCTTCTCAATTGCGTGGCAGTCAACATTACAGAGTGATTGAGTAGTCTTGGCTAGTATCTCTTAGTTGGAGTCTGTTTCTTTTCTCTTGTAGTGATTACTTAATGTTTCAATACTTCCCTATTGTTTTAGCACTTCTTAGTGTTGACTTTGTGTAGTCAAGTTCTAACCCTTGGAGTGGCTATTGGACTCTCGTACTGCTCATTCTGATTATTTTTTTTACTTAATATAATCATCCAGAGTCTTAAGAAATTGGGCTTTCTTCTTATCTAGGTACTTGTAACTTTTCTATCTCTATGTCTTTACTGTAAACTAGTACCTGCATAGAGATATGTCGCAAGGTATACTTCCATAAGGAAAAACTCCCCTTGAGTAGAAGGAGTACTCGAACTATGGTCTCGGTGGCCTCTTCTGGAGTTTGGCACCTCGTGGTTTTCTTCTATAGTTTGATATCCCATTACCTCCTCTACAGTTTGGCACACCACATGGGACCCTTGCATGTTCTATGTAAGGTACCCAATACAATAAACAATTGTTTTTCATATTATTTTCTTGATTTTTACTCTTTCAAGTGGGTACATGAGCCACATTTGAGCAGAAAGAGAGAGTCTTTTTGTGCACAATAGAGCCCCAAGAAGTCAACTCAATCTTCAACCAACCATCTAGACACTCCTCTACCTTCGAATTTATCCATTGAATTGGTCTCTACCCCTCTCTCAAATGAGAAACCTAGAAGGATGCTGGATACCTTAGAGGAAGCTCAAGTACCCATGGAGGACCTCTCAAATCTACTATCAAGGTTAAAGATTAAGTTCCCTACCTTTAAGGGATCAAGTTATGAAGATGGAGATGATCACATAATGAGATTCATTTCATTATGCCACGATTGTTGGCTTCAAAATCGAGAGGATGCGATGCTATGTTGTTTCCTTCTACATTAGAAGGACTTGTAGATAAATGGTACAATGAGTATGCGGAGGGTCACTTCACCACGTGGGAAGTATCAAAGAATTCATTCTCACAAACATTCTAGATGAGGGACTCTTTAGAGAGAACTTCAGATCAACTTGAGAATCTAAAACTACGGCTAGGTGAATCTTTTCATGAATTACATACTCGTACTAAAGCATTTGTATCCTATTTTCCACATGCTTCAAGAGACTTCCTAGTTCTAAAATGGATAGAGAAGACTTTTCCTAGGTCTTCCCAACAAATGCTTAAGGAATCTCTCACACTCGATGCCACAATAAACGACTTTGTGGTAGCCACCTCTCGCATAGAGGAGGATAGAATCCATTTTTGAAGGAGGGATTCAAGAAAAATACTCTCACAATCCGGATCCAATTGAGAACTTAGAAGGGAATTAGAAGAGCTAAAGATGCAACAAAGTCAAAATGAGGTGAAGATTGTCTCGACATCCGCACGCTACAATGAAGATTTAGTGGCCTAACTTTGCCCAGAAGTGGAGGAGTTGTAGACCACTGAGGACATTTGAAGGCAAGTTTGGTGTAACACATGCAACAATGGTGGTCACTCCAACATAAACTACCCTAATAGAGTAAGCTATCAATTTTGCAACAAAGGTGGCCATGAGGTGCACGACGCTTACTACCTCAAGGGAGCCAAGTAGAGAGGTAATACCCAAGTTCTTGACACCTTTTATGCTAGTACTTCAAAATACATAATAGAGAGGAGAATTGTCAGAATCGACCTAGATATACTAGACCTTTAATGTGTTATTGTTATGATGAATATGTTGAAGTACAAAGCAAATGCTCTCTGCCTGAGGGTGCACCTCCCTATCAACATTGTCTCGACGCCAGGGATAATTACACAAGGGATTTTCCTCGCAATTGGCCCACTATGATCCAATAATTGTCTCTAAAAGAAGAAGGTATGACTCCACAATCCTTTGTCTTTTCATCATTCAGAGTATCTATGATGGCTAGGGCTAGGCAAATGGTGACAACTTGTGCAGAACAGCAACAGGGAGTCAAGGAAAAAGAAGAAGAAAAGAGGGTTGATTTGGAGGATAGGGTGGCTATTGAAGAAGCCTACAAGGTGAGGACTTCACTGAAGGATCAACCTACTTGCCCTCACAAGAATACTCAAGAGGTAAATATGAAGGAAATTTTGAAGGGAATTCACCACAAGGTTAGTTTATTCTAACTTATAAAAATGGATGACAAGATGAGAAATACAATCTACCTACCTGAGCCCACCACCTAGTATATATGGCTTCATGGTGGAATTTCCCCCTACACCACTGGCAAACTATGAAAGCTCTAGATTATCTGTTTCTATAAAAAGAGAAATATTGAAAGGTGTCATTGTAGATGGTGGCTTTAGCATCAATCTGATGCCCGATTTAACTATGAAGAAATTAAAATTTGGACCTCACCAAGGAAGCACCTTTTACTATCACATTAGGAGATCAACATGGAGTCACACCACTGATCATCATTGAAAAGATACTCATGATGATGCAAGGTTGTTGATTTCTCTTGGATTTTGTGGTTATTGCCCTGCCCTTGGAGACCTCTTATCCTCTACTCCTAGGTAGGCCTTGGCTAGGGCAAGCCAAAACATTGAAGGATTGGGGAAGGAATAAATTATGGATTTCTACGAAGGTTAATAATCTATTGCAGATACGCTTGAAGGATCTGACACTGCCAAGGCAACTGGGTATATAGTGGACACTAGTAATGCCTTCTTTTACCTCATGAAGATGAATTTTGTTAAATTGGACGATGGACAGTGTAGAATGTTGCACAATTGAAATAAGTGAGATTATTGAGTATTTTGTAGAAGAAGCGCAAGGAGGCCAAAAAGAGGTAAAAAGTGATAATTTGCACTTGAACAGTAAAGAAGGAGGTAAATCAAGTGATTACATGGAACTAGATGGAGAATCCAAAACAAGGCCTTATGTGGCCCAGGTTGGACACCTCTCTTAGGATGGGCATCATGAAGCCCAAGTTGGGCACCTCTTTGAGGGCAGCCCAAGTGGACGCCATGAGGTTGAAGTTGGTGACCTCTTCTAGGGTAGCCCAAGTGGACGAGAAGTCTCAGGTATCCAAGATGGAGAATTTAGGCACCTAATTTTTGATGGTCAAAGTGAAGTTTTTGGGCGACCAATTTTCATGCAAGACAAACATAGACGACTAAAGTCTGGCATATCATACAAAATGAGGCACCTAATTTTGGTGATTTTCATGATGGGCCACCACAAGGTAGGAACCTAGTTGGTACTAGGTAAGTAGGCAAGGAGCCTTCTCTTAGCCAAAATGGGCTGATTCTCTATGAAGAATTGACTCCTTCTTTGGAGCAAGGTGGTCAGCTTCAATTTTTGTAGGCATCTCCGAGGAGACAGAAACCACCAAGTGGGGCACTTGACAATAGTGGGCAAATTTTACCAAAAGGCATCACTACACTACTTTCTCCAAGTGAACAAAAAAAGTCAATAGTTTATTCGATGCTATGTTAAAGTATGCATAATGTGTCAAGGAATGTCAAGCTACACCTTATGATTCAATGATACCAAAGGATGTCCTAATTCCATAAATCTTGTCAGAATGGACCAAGGAACCCATCGTTAATGAAGATTTGTGTAAAGAAGAAGCATTCACGCATGATGTGCAACTTGAAGAGGATCCAAACGATCACTTGAGCAAGGCACAAAGCAAAATGATAATGGTACCATGTAGACACATCCCAAAGTTAAGGTTAATTTTGGATCATAGGGAAGCTAGGACATGGAAGAAATTAGAAAGAAGCACTATGAACTTGCAAAATGTTATTGGAGGACAGAGCCTCACTACTACTGTAAAGAGGAAGACAAATACAACAATAGAAGGATCCACATTATATCAAACCAAGAAAAAGGACAATATGGATTTAAAGAGAACCAAGCAAACGGAAGTTATGGCTCTAAAGAGATTTGATGACATGAGAAGATTAGTACAACCTAGAGAATAACAAAGAGGACCTATGGTCAACACTCAAGGGCCAAGAAAGAGATGTTTTATGGTGCCATGCAGCAACTGGAAGACCTGGATGAAGACAATAAGCCCGTGGGTAGCATTTTCACGGTGGATTCTAATTTGATTTGAGTCAAAAAAGAGGGAATTCACTCACTATACATACCATAATTCAATTTATTTCATTTTGTTTGAATAATCAAATAAAGCAGAGGTTGCACTTGGATGGTGTAAATACTTGATGCGAGGGTCTATAGAGCACTCAATCCTCCTTGACATTTATACATTCCCAATTTATGATCTTTGGAAGTTGTTCTTCCCTTTCATTTGGGGCCCTTTTTCTATAGAATCTCCTAGTGATTACGATTCTCCATTGGCTTCAATGACCACAATTCTACTCTAATTTCAACATTTGATGGGTGGGCTTTTGGAGCATCATATTTTCAAGACAACCCATCTCCACCTCTTGGCCACAATGGGGTGACCACCTCTCTCCGTATTGGGCAAGGCCACCACCCATGTTGTGCTAGTTCTCTCCATACTGGGTGAGGCCACCACCCATGTTGTACCACCTCTCTCCATATTGGGTGAGGCCACCACTCATGTTGTGCCACCTCTCTCCATATTGGGGGAGATCACCACCCATGTTGTGCCACCTCTCTCATATTAGGCAAGTCCACCACCCATGTTGTGTCACCTCTCTCCATATTGGGTTAGGCTACTAGCCATGTTGTGCCACCTCTCTCCATTATGGGCGACCACTTATTTGTAAGGGCATCCATTATGGGTGACCACCTTTTTGTAAGGCCATTGATTTTGGGTAAGCACCAAATGACTACCATCAAGGACCTCTTGACTTGGGTGACTACATCCTCTCCTCATCAAGATTTGGGTGACCACCACTTTATGCATGATTTGGGTGACCACCACTTTTATAGATGGTAGATATGGGGCAACCACCAACTTTTGTCTCCACACCGCATGTGGGTGACCACCTCTTTGATACCTCCTTTAGGGCGACTACCATGATTTGGCCACCATAGGTGACTCCTCCTCTTGAAGACTACCTCATTGCTTGCCATGGGTGACCACCCAAGGAACCTCTACACATCATGTTGCATGGGGCCTCCACCACTTATCCCACCATAAGGAGTTCCAAGGAAAGGAGACTCCAATACCTCCTGTTTGACCCCTCATGGGCAAGGAAAGCTCCTCTTTTGCCTCTAAGGGAAACATCCACTCTAGGCCTACTTCATTTATGATTGACTCAATTCACCTCATTGGACCTCTTGGTGTAGGGGATTTGGAAAGAGGGCACAAGGGATGACCTCCTCTCATGGTGAGTTATGTTTTACTCCTCTTCTAGGAACCTATAGTCCTCTTAAAGGCAACTATAACATCTCCTTGAAGGAGACCTTGGCAACTCTAAAGTAAGGTAATCAACAATATTTGGAAATTAACTCATTCCGAAGGAGTACATTCACTACAAGTGGATAACAGAAATGGGAAGGAAGATAGGCCATGGGTGACCCAAGAATGTCATGTTCCCAAAATTGGGCTCCACCACCACCTCTCTTGGACATGGTCAAAACAGGGTGTCTATTCCACCTATTTTTGGAAGGACTACAATGAGCAATAAGTGATAGAGTAAATTTCTTACTAACTTGTTAGTAAAGTGTTAAAGTGTGAATTAATCCAAGGAAGAACACTACAAAGATCTGGTGGTGTTAGAATATCTAATTCATGGACCTAAACCTGGTTGGCGACAAGAGCCAAAATTAGCCCAATCCTACACCAATCTTGACAGTTTGGTGCATGCGATAGTGAAGGCACAGATTCGTCAAGGCCACTCCTTTGGCCTTTGGAGTCTATATAAACAAAGGCTTGGCACTCATTTTGGCTATCATATTTTTGATCTTCATGATCATCATCATTATGATCATCATCATTATGATCATCTAGCATTGTTGTTGGTCTTTGTTCTAAGTACACTCTCTGTTTAGCTATCATCTTTGCATTTTGTTGCAACTTGCTCACTATGTGTCGAGGCCACTCCATGGTTACTATACAGGGTGTTGGCTTCTCAGTTGTGTGGTAGTAAGCATTATAGAGTGATTGAGTAGTTTTGGTTACTATCTCTTAGTTGGAGTTTTTTTTTTATTATTTATTGTTTCAACACTTCCTTATTATTTCAATACTTCTTGGTGTTGACTTTTTGTAGTCAAGTTCTAGCCCCTTGAGTGGTTATTGGCCCATTTTACTGCTCATTTTGATTATTTCTTTTACTTAATGTAATCATTTGCAGTCTTGACAAATTGGGCTTTCTTCTTATATGTGTACTTGCAACTTTTCTATCTTTGTGTCTTTACTGTCAAGTAGTACTTACATAGAGAAGGAACTATGGTCTCGATGGCCTCTTCTAGAATTTGGCACTTGGTGGGTTTGTTCTATAGTTTGATACCCTAATACCTCCTCTACAATTTGGATTGCCTAATGGGACCCTTGCATGTTTTGTGTAAGGTGCCCAATACAATAAACAATCATTTCTCACATTGTTTTCTTGATTTTTAGAGTCTTGCGAGTGGGTACGCTACCCACACTCAAGCAAACAGAGAGTCTCTTCGTGCATAGAAGAGACCTAGGAAGTCAACTCAATCTTCATCCAACCAACTCAACACTCCTCTACCTTTGAGTTTATCCATTGAATTGGCCTCTACTCCTCTCTCAAAGGAGAAACCTAAAAGAATGCTAGATACCCCAGCGGAAGCTTAGGCACCCATGGAGGACCTCTTGAAGCTACTATCAAGGTTAAACATTAAGTTCCTTACCTTTAAGGGATCGAGTTATGAAGATGGAGATGATCACATAAGGAGATTCATCTCCTTATGTCGTGGTCATGGGCTTTAACACCAAGAGGATGCAATGCTGGAGCTGTTTCTTTATACATTAGAAGGATTTGTAGATAAATTGTACAACCAATATGTAGATGGGCACTTCACCACCTAGGAAGCATTGAAGAATTCAATCTCGCAAACATTCCGGATAAGTGACTCTTTAGAGCGAGCTTTAGATCAACTCGAGAACCTGAAATTATGGCCTGGTGAATCTTTTCATGAATTACATACTCACACTAAAGCACTTGTCTCTTTTTTGCCACATGCTCCAGGAGACTACCTAGTTAAGAAATTGATAGAGAAGGCTCTTTCCAAGTCTTCCCAACAAAAATCTTAAGGAATTTATCAGACTTGATGCCACACTAAATGACATTGTGACAGTCACCTATCACAAAGTATCATAGATGAATGCTTCTTGTTTACACAAATCTTCATTAATAGGAATAGGAGTAATACTTTTCTTATGTTCTACAATGGGCTCCTTGGTTCATTCTGACAAAATTTATGAACTAAAACATACTTTGGTACCATTCAATCATAAGGTGTATCCTGAGGTGCCTTGAAACATTTTGCATACTTTAACATGGCATCCAATAAACCAAATACTTTGGTCTATTCACCTGGACAAAAAAGTGCAGTGATGTGTTGGACAAAGTAGTGTAGTGATGCGTTTTGGTAAAATTTGCCCATTATGGTCAAGTGGCCACTTGGTGGTTTCTACCTTCCTAAAGATGCATAGAAGAATTGAAGATGTCCACCATGCTCTGAAGAAGGAGTCAGCTCTTCAAAGAGAATTAGCCCATTTCGGCTAAGGGAAGCTCCTTGCCTACTTGCCTAGTACTTGCTAGGTGCCTACCGTGTGGTGGTCCATCATGAAAATCACCAAAAATTAGGTGTCTCATTTCCTCAGATGTGCCAGACTTTAGTCGCCTATGTTCATCTTGCATGAAAATTGGTCGCCCAGAAACTTCATTTTGAACATAAAAAATAAGGTGCCTAAATTTTCCATCTTGGCTACCTGAAAATTCTTGCCCACTTGGGCTACCTTGGAAGAGGTGCCCAACTTGGGCCTCGTGGCATCCACTTGGGCCACCCTCGAAGAGAGCCCAACTTGGGCTTCATGATGTCCATCTTGAGAGAGGTGTGCAACCTAGGCCACATGAGGCCTTGTTTTGGCTTCTGCATCTAGTTCCCCATAATCACTTCACTTATCTCTTTTTTTACTACTCAAGTGCAAATTATCACTTTTTACCTCGTTTTGACCTCCTTGTGCTTCTTCTACAGAATCCTCATTTATCTCACTTATTTCAAATGTGCCTCTGCATTGCCCATCATCCAATTTAATAGACTTCATAGTGTCCATTGTATACCCAATCACCTTGGCAATGTCAGATGCTTCCTCCAATTGTATCTGCAATTGATTATTAACCTTTGTAGAAATCAATAATCTATTGCTTCCCCAATCCAACGATGATTTGGCTTGCCTCAACCAAGGCCTTCCTAGGAGAAGAGGATAAGATTTCTCCTTGGATAGGGTAATAATCACAAAATCCAAGAGCAAATGAAAACCTTACACCATCATGAGTACCTTTTCAATGATGACCAGTGGTGTGACTCCATGTTGATCTACTAATGCGATAGTAAAAGGTGCTTTCATGGTGATGTCCAACTTTAATTTATTCATAGTAAAATCAAGCATCAAGTTGATGCTAGAGCCACCATCTATAGTGACCGTTGTCGAAATTTGACTTTTTATAGAAACAGATAATCTAGAGCTTTCATAGTCTACTAGTGGTGCTAGGGGAAAATCCACCATGAACCCATCTATACTAGGTGGTGGGATCAAGTAGGCACACTATATGACTTTCAATATATCATTTCTCACCTTTGCATCCATCTTTATAAGTTGGAATAAACTGACCTTGTGGTGAATTCCCTTCAAAATATCCTCAATATTTACCTCCTGAGTCTCACAAGGTCAAATAGGTTGATCCTTCAATGAAGTCCTTAGCCTGTCATAGGCTTCTTCAATGGCCAACCTATCCTCAAAATCAGTCCTCTTTCCATCTCCTTTTTCCTTGACTCCCTATTTCTCTTCTAAGGAGTTGCCACCACTTGCCTAGCCCTAGTCATTTTAGGCACTGCTCATTATGAAGCAGCATAGGATTATGGATTCATAACTTCTTCTTTTTTAGAGATCACAGTCATATGGATGGGAGTGGGGCACTTGTGAGGGCAATCCCTTGTGTAATGGTACTTAGCCTCTGGATAGTGTTGACAAGGAGGTGTGTCCTCAGGGAGAGAGCGTTTGCTTTGTATGTGATTGTATTCACTACAACGATCGCATATTAAAGGTCTAGTATATCTAGGTCAATTTTGAGGATTCTCCTCTCTATTATGTTTATTTAAAGTACCATCATAAAATGTGTTAGGAACTTGGGTATTACCTCTCTACTGGGCTCCCTTGAGGTAGTAATAGTTGCATGCCTCATGGCCACCTTTGCCGTAAAATTTATAGCTTACTCTATTAGGATAGTTTATGTTGGAGTGATCACTGTTGTTGCATGTGGTACACCAAACTTGCCTTTGAATGTCTTGAGTGGTCCGCAACTCCTCCATTTCTTGGTGGTGAGATGATCGTCTCCTCATTTTGACTTCATTGCATCTTTTCTTCTAATTCCCTTCTAAGTTGCTCGATTGGGTTTGGACTAGCAGCATGGTTTGCTTGAATCCATCCTTCAAAATGCATTCTAGCCTCCTCTATGTGAGAGGCGACTACGATGAAGTCATTTAGTGTGGCATCGAGTCTAAGTGTTTCCTTAAGCTTTTGTTGGGAAGACCTCGGAAGCACCTCCTCTATCCATTTCTTAACTAGGAAGTCTCCTGAAGCATGTAGCAATGGGAGACAAGTGCTTTAGTATGAGTATGTAATTCATGAAAAGATTCACTTTGGCCATAATTTCAGGTTCTTGTGTTGATCTAAAGCTCTCTCTAAAGAGTCACTCTTCAAGAATTTTTGTGAGAATGGTCTTAAATGCTTTCGAGGTGGTGAAGTGCCCTTTCGCATACTAGTTGTACCATTTATATGGAAGTCCTTCTAATGTAGAAGGAATCACCAGCATCACATCCTCTTGATGTTGATGGCCATGAACTGGCGTAAGGAGATGACTCTCCTTACGTGATCATCTACGTCTTCATAAACTACCCCTTAAATTTAGGAAACTTAATGTTTAACCTTGACAGTAGATTTGAGAGGTCCTCCATGGGTGTGTAATCTTCCTCATAGGTATCTAGCATCCTTCTAGGTTTCTCCTTTGAGAGAGGGGTAGAGGCCAATTCAATGGATAAATTCGAAGGTAGAGGAGTGTTGAATTGGTTGGCAAAAGGTTGAGTTGACTTCCTAGGGCTCTTTTGTGCATGAAGAGACTCTCTATCTGCTTGAGTTTGGGTTGTATACCCACTCACAAGACTCTAAAAATCAAGAAAACAATGTGAAAAATATTTTTTTTACTCTACTAGGTACCTTACATGGAACATGCAAGGATCCCATCAAGTGTGCCAAAGTGTAGAGGTATTGGGGTATCAAACTGTGAAAGAAACCTACCAAGTGAGAAATTATAGAAGAGGCCATTGAGACCATAGTTTCAGTGCTCCTTCTACTCAAGGGGACTTCTTCCTTGTGGAAGTATACCCTATGACATATCTTTGTGCAAGTACTACTTGATAGTAAACACACAAAGATAGAAAAATTGCAAGTACCCAAATAAGAAAAAACTTATTTCTTAAGACTCCAAGTGATTACAGTAAGTTAAACAAAAAAAATCCAAATGAGTAGTACAATGGGCTAGTAGCCACTCTAGGAGCTGGAACTTGACTACACAAAGTCAACACCAATAAGTACTGAAACAATAAGTAATCATTGCAAGAAAAAAGAACTAGAATCCAACTAAGAGATACTAGCCAAGCCTACTCAATCACTCTATAATGTTGATCACCATACAAGTGAGAAGCCAACACCTTGTATAGTCACCATAGAGTGGCCTTGACACACAGCAGACAAGTTACAATAGAATGCAGAGAGCAACGAAGAGATAGCTAAATAAAGAGTGTACTTAGAGCAAAGACCAACAACAATACGAGATGATGAGAATGATGATGATAATGAAGATCCGAAATATGTAGCCAAAATGAGTGCCAAACCTTTGTTTATATAAACTCCAAAGGCCAAAGGAGTGGCCTTGTTGAATTCGGGCCTTCACTGTCGCATGCACCAAACAAATAAGATTGGTGGAGGAGTAGGCTAATTTTGGCTCTAGTAGCCCACTACCTTTAGGTCCACCAATTAGACCTTCTGACACTACTAGAGGTTTGCAGTAGTCTTCCCTATATTACATCACACTTTAACACTTTACTAATAAGTTAGAAAGAAATTTCCTCTATCACTTGGTTCCCATGATAGTCCTTCCAAAAATAGGTGGAGTAGACATCATGTTTTGACCATGTCCAAAAGAGGTGATAGTCGAGCCCAATTTTGGGAACATGACATTCTTCAGTCACCCATGGCCTATATTCCTTCCCATTTCTCTTCTCCACTTCTGGTGATGTTACTGTCATCTTTAAGGCGAGTAAAACATAAAGTCACCATGAGAGGAGGTCATCCCTTGTGCCTTCTTTCCGAGTTGCCTACACCAAGAAGTCAATGGAGGTGAATTAAATCAATCAAAAAATTAAGTCGCCTTGTCTTGGAGTGGATATCTCCCTTAGAGGAAAAAAGAGGAGTTCTTATAACCCTTGGGGCATCAAATAGGATGTATTGAAGTCTCCTTCACTTGGCACTCCTTATGTTGGGGTAAGTGGTGGAAGCCCTACCCAACTTAATGTGTAGAGGTTCCTTGGGTGGTCGCCCATGGCAAGCAATGAGGTAATCTTCAAGAGGAGGGGTCACCTATGGTGGCCAAATCATGGTAGTCGCCCTAAAGGAGGGACCAAAGAGGTGGTCGCCCACATGTGGTTTGGTGAGAAAAATTGGTGGTTTCCCCATATCTACAATGTATAAACGTGATGGTCACCCAAATCATGCATAAAGTGGTGGTCACCCAAATCATGCAGAAAGTGGTGGTCGCCCAAATCATGCATAAAGTGGTGGTCACCCAAATCTTGATGAGGAGAGGAGGTAGTCACCCAAGTCAAGAGGTCCTTGATGGTAGTCATTTGGTGGTCACCCAAAATGAATGGCCTTACAAAAAGGTGGTAAATCATAAAATGGATGCCTTTACAAATAGGTAGTCACCCATAATGGAGAGAGGTGGCACAACATGGGTGGTGGCCTCGCCCAATATGGAGAGAGGTGGCACAACATGGGTGGTGGCTTGGCCCAATATGGAGAAAGGTGGCACAACATGGGTGGTGTCCTCACACAATATGGAGAGAGGTAGCACAACATGGGTGGTGGCCACGCCCAATATGGAGAGAGGTAGCACAACATGGGTAGTGACCTTGCCCAATACCGAGAGAGGTGGTACAACATGGGTGGTGGCCTCGCTCAATATGGAGGGAGGTGGCACAACATGGGTGGTGGCCTTGCCCAATATGGATAGAGATGGTAGCTGCATTATGGCCAAGAGGTGGAGATGGGTTGTCTTCAAATGATGATGCTCCAAAATCCCACCCATCAAATGTTGAAGGGAGAGCAGAATTGTGGTCACTAAAGCCAATGGAGAATTGTAATCATACGAGAGATCCTATAGAAAAAGGCCCCAAAAGAGAGGGGAGAACAACTTCCAAAACTCATGAATTGGGAATGGTTAAATGACTAGCAGGATCATGTGCTCTACAGGATGTGTGATTTACTTATGCATGACTCGATCTGATATTTACTTTGCTATCTCTTAGATGAGCAGGTTTATGCATTGCCTAAGCATCAAGCATTCCAAGACAATTAAGTTCATCTTTTGCTACTTGAGTGGTACCGAGGTACTTGGATAGTTTTATCCCAAGGGGGATTCATTATTACCCGACTTACATGCTTTTTTGGTTGCTATGACATTTGTGTGTCCATGATTTGTTTTTTATTCATGCTTGGTAGCTCATGCATATCTTGGTTGAGCAAGAAGCAACTTATTGTGGTGGCAAGGCATATGGTTACTACAACCTGAATCAATGTACCATTTTTTGTCATCTTCATAAGAGCTTCTACACTCATGTCTCATTACAAGTAATGTGTTCTTGCTTCCTTTACTCAAGTTGCATGCATAGTCTCTTTGGCCCATTCGATTGCCTCCATTTGGTCTTCCATTTTCCAACCAACAATCACTAGCATAGTTTCCTACTTTACCACAATGATAGCATGCTATACCTTGATGAGAATTGTAGGAGCCTGACCATCTTCCTCTACTTCTACCTTGACCTCTTCCTTGTGTGTTGTCATTTGATCCATCCTTGTTGTCTTCTGAATCCATTTGATTCTATTTGGAGTTGTTGTGGCCTCTTCCTTTTCCTCTTCAGCCTCCCCTTGAGTTCTTTCCTTTACCTTGACCTGCATAAAATATTTGGTTGCAATTTTCCTTTCCTTTGAAGCCACCAAAGCTAATCTCTTTTGTGACAAGATGAGGGACTAGTTGACAAAGAATTAGATATGCATCTTTTAAGTTAATGGAAGTTATAAATGGATTCCATCTTTCATCTTCTCTTAGTCCATTGAGATTACAACACACAAGATCTTCAGCTTCAACTATTATGCCAATAGAAGCTAAAGCATCACTTAGCTCTTAATCTTCAAAGTATATTCAGCTATGGATTGATTCAAACTTTTCTTGATTGTGTTCAACTCATTCTTGAGTTGAAGTTTCCTAGCTTTTATATTTTCCAAATACATCCTCTGAAGAGCTTCCCAAGAATCCTTAACTATTTCTAGATGTTGAATATGAACTATCATGGCATTATTGATGACTTGTGAAATGAAAAACATGAATCTCATATTCCTCTCTCTTCCCATTCTTTTGATTGCCTCCTTTTGGACTTCATTAGCTCTAGCTTGATTGATTCGAGGTTGAGCATCATCTCCGCTCATGATACCCCACAAGCCTTTGCCCATTAGGTAGTTGTTCATTCTAAATTTCCACATGGGATAGTTATCCTTATCCAGCTTCTCTACTTGTTGACCCAACTCAACCATTGAATACTATCAAAAACTTTGAGAGATACCTTGAGTAGTTATACAGTCCTTTGCTCTCGAGTTTGTGAAGCTGCCCCTTGCTTTGTAGCTCCTCTTTTGCTTTGCATCAGCTCCAAGCTTGTTGATGAAGATTTTGCACCAACTTTACTCTGATATCAAATGTGGAGAATGAGTTCTCCTATGCACAACAAAAATCGTTTAGTGAGCGCTCGTAGATCCAACACTTGGATAGACACCTACACCTTGGATTGCTTGCCTCTCTTAAGTCAAAATTCAAATAGACCTACGGTATTATTTTCTCACACTGGACAAAGAGAGCTTTCCAAGAAGCTATAATTCACTTAATTTGGATAAGTTTGGATCAACAAAGTAAAATGACGAAGATAGACTACTTGTCCACACAAGTATGCTGAAGAACTGGACTTCACTCTCGAACTGCTAACTCAAAAAATATAGAACCTTTGAAGGAGATATTTGAAATAGAGAAAGTGCAGAAGATATTACTTCTAGCAAGCTATAAATCATGTAAGTTTTGTACGTTTTGTTGTGGAAAATCAATTGACAAATATCGACTACCTATCCACACAGGTATGCTAAAGAACTGGACTTCACTCTCAGATTGATAACTCATATAATATAGATAATTCGAATGAGATATTTGAGACAAGGAAAGTGTACAAGATAAGATCTCTAATGAGTGTTTAAACACAAGAAATTGTTACATATGCACTGATATATGAACCTCACAACATGATTGTGTACAAAGTGACATGCGGATGGAAAGAGTCTATGAGAAGACAAAATGACAAAATGGCTTCTAAGATCAAATCCGACTACTCGGGGCTCTTTCCTCTTTCTCTCCTTATTGATAACATGCTCCCACTCCACTTTTATAGCCAATGAGCATGTGAAGAAGTTTGTACCTTCTTCTTAACTCAAAACTTTCATTTGTTTGCCCACTACATGCCACTCACTACAAGGCAGGATATTGTATCTTTTATTCATCATGACTTTTGACTAGATTGTTTTGATCCTTAGAGTTATATTCACCTTTACCTTTACATGTGGTAAATTTATCTGAGCATAGCTCATGTGACAATAAACTTTCACATTTATCTTCAACATGTATGTATGTATGTATGTATGTATGTATGTATACATGTATGGTTGTATGAATGAATGAATGAATGTATCTATGAATGTATGTATGGATGTTTATTTGTATATGTATGTGTGTATGCATGCAAGTTCTTGTATGTATGTATGTATATCTCTCTCTCTCTCTCTCTCTCTCTCTCTCTCTCTATATATATATATATATATATATATATATATATATATATATATATATATATATATATATATATATATATATATATATATATATATATATATATATATATATATATATATATGTCTCTGTATGTATGTGTGTGTGTGTACGTGTATGTATGTTTGTGTAATTATGTATGTATATATGCATGTTTGTGTAGGTATATACATATGTATATATGTATGCATGTTATATGTATTATGTATATATTATGTATGTATGTTAATGTATGTATGTTAATTTATGTATGTATTCTATATGCATGCATGTGTGTATGATAATCTAAGCATGTATGTATAGAATAACATTTATTTGTATAAGTGAATAAAAAAATAATGTACAAAAACAATGTAGAATGTACTTACAATAATTAGACATAATCTACAATCAGTTAACTTTTTGAGAAGCTAAAAATAAAAGAAAGAGAGCTAGAGAAAAAGAAAGAGAGAGAGACAAAGAGAGACATAGAGAGAAAGAAATTGTGATGTATAGTTTTCTAGCTTGTTTACTCATTCTTTGGTCACGCAAGCATAGAGTTACTGATCGAAGCATTGTGTTCTAAAATGACAATGTTTTTCAAGTTGAAATAACACTGTATGCAAGATTCTGTTAATTACTTAAGGGACATTTGTTAAATGTCTTATAAACGATATATTTTTCATCATTTTAAGCACCAAGAAAAACGTCATATATATGGGAATTGTCACATGCGGTTTTCAATGACACCTTTTTATTTCGACTAGCGACAACATTGTGTCATTTTCTGAATCATTGAATCATTGTAGGGGGTTCACTTCTTTTAGTGTCACACTATATTGGTCCATGTGGGTGTCTATATGGATCATCGTGCCAAATAATGTTATTAGTAATTATTATACAAAGAGTTGTAAATGGATTTCCATAAATAATCAAGCAAACATTCAAAAACGAACTCATTCCCACAAATAATAAAGTAAACAATAAAAAATAAAATCAATAATAGATACAAAAATACATATATATTTGACATTGAACATGTATGCATAAATATATTCATATAAGTATATATACATATATTTATGTATGTATGTATGTATATATGTGTGTGTGTACATATGTATGTATGTATGTATGTCTCTCTCTCCCTCTTTCTCTCTCTCTCTCTCTATATATATATATATCTATATATATATATATATATATATATATATATATATATATATATATATATATATATATATATATATATATATATATATATATATATATATATATATATATATATATATATATATATATATATATATATATATATGCTTGTAAAATAGTCATTTACACAAGCTATATTGAAAAATCCAAAAACATGCTTGCTTTCATTATCATATGACTTTGTAAACAGTAAATTATCCACCTTGAGGTGAAAGTAAATTAAGTCAAATGCATTCCCAAAAATAAATGAATATCACACATAAATACATTAAAACAATAACCTTGCATCATATAGATAAAAAGATGATTGTATTCATGAAATTAGAGTACAACAATAGACTCCAAATTTATTCCAAGATTTAGAAGCTCTTTTTTTTAAATAAGAAGACCTAGTGACCAGATCCATGCCCTTCTCGACACTAGAAAATAGAAAAACACACAAGGAGATAGCAGGCTGGTATCTACCACCATCCATGTGTAAACAAAGGTAGACAATTTTATGTAACATGGGAGTAAAAAAGAAAGAATACTATTAATTCAACCTTATTCAATCTAAGAGGGATGGTGTCGCAGTAACACCTTGAACAAACATATCCAATATCAAATGTTCATGACTTTTTTATCAACTCAACGGACATCACTAATGTCCGAGATAAAGAGGATCCCCCAAATGATTGGATGAGTGCCTATCATCTTTTGAATTTCTAGTCTATACGAAAGGTAGTTCATAAGATCTAACTAAAATAAACTTTATTTTCTCTTTGTTTTTTTTGGGAAGCTCAATCATCGACCTACTCTTCTAGTTATGCTTGAAAGATTGAAATGAACAACACACACTTTGGAGATCCCCCTTATCCCCCACTTTCCAAAGGTTACATTGGACCACACTTTGGATTTGAATTATGGACCTCAAAGTTCAAAGTCCAATGTTTTACCACCACAACATGAATCCTTGACTTGTTTTGGCTTTGTTCATGTAATATTTGAGAATAAAGTTCATGACCTTGAAATAAAGACTATATATCTTAGGCCAAGTCAAGTGAAGCTTCCAATTATGCTTGATGTTGATATATTTTAGTAGTGATGTGTCTGAATACACTTAGGACCACTGGGGCACTTTTTTCCCCTAACTTGTATACACCTATAACCCTAAAGGGTGACTAATATTTTGTACATTCACTTGGTAATATATTCTATATTTTGTTGTGCTCCAAGCTTCTTCTTCTTCACTGTGCTATTCGTGTGCTTCCAGAGACTTGGAACTCCAACAATTGGTATCAGAACAGGCAATGGCTTCATCTAGGGCATCATTGACACCCCTTCGATCAAAGTCTAAGAATCACATGAAAATTAGTGAGCATACTTGGAGCAATTAGCAAAACTACTTTGTTATGTGGCTTCAAAATTTTGATTTGCGCTCGTTTCGACCTCCGAACACACTATCACAACGATTTGAAGGCAATCTTTTCCTTTTTTGCCAAATGTATATATGGGTTTTGGTTTGCCAATACAAGAAGCTCAAAGATTACTACAAGTTTAGTAGAGCAGCTCGTTAGGGTTTTTCTATTCAACCTTTTGAGATACAATCATTTTTATGCAACAAGGTATTTACTCATTGGCCATGGTTTAAAGCAATGAAGCATTCTGCATGTTGGTTGTTGAGGATAAGTTGGATGGTACTAATTACCCTGTATTAGTGAAAGGGTTGTGGAATATTATCCAAGGTATTTAAAAACATCCTAGTACAATTTGGTAATGATGCTTAGGCACATGCATTGATAACTTTATTTGCCAAAAATGCTATTATCCCTCACATTTGATCTTGCAAGACAACCAAGGATGCTTGGCATACACTTACAAATTTATACCAGGCAAGAAATGAGGCTTGTGCTGATTATCTTTGAAACACTTAGAGAGTGAGCATGCGAATGAAGGAGATTCTATGGACAATTTTTTGACAAAGATGAAAGATTTGAAGAAGCATTTGATTTCTATTAATGAAGTCCTGCCATATAGTTCACTTGTGTAGATTGTTCTTAACAGTCTTCCATATTCATATCAGCGTTTTACTTCTACTCTTTGATTGATGATGAAAGGCAATCCAAATGCCTTAACATTTGAAGAGTTAGTCTCTGTTTTATTCCAGGAAGATTAGTCCAGGTAGAACATGCCAATTATGCATGTTGCATATCAAGCTTTCTTAGCTAATCAGAAGGGGCAAAAGTAAATAGAGCTCATCTATTAATAAGCAAAAATTTGCTAATGTTCACAATCAAAGAAAGAAGAAAAAGTTGAGAAGAAAACAAAAAAGCAAAAACAATTTTGCAAATACAAAAGGAAATGATAATGTCATAAAGAGTTGTCCAAAACTGGTTGCAAAAGAGGCAAAGAAGAAAGAGGCTAAAATGGTTGCTATGGAGGCCTGTAAACCTAAAAGAAAGTCTACTAATAAAGAATGAGTGTTTATTAATGTTTAAAACTATTACTCATCTTCTCATGAGCAATGTATGTTTGTAGTAGACTCAAATGTTTAGTACTTTGGTGGTGGGGAAATCAAACGAATTACCTCACAGTGCAGTTTCTTTAGTTCACTCGAGCCTATCCCTACATGGAATACTGTCACATGTGCCAACAAGTCCTCTTATTCTGTAATGGGAGTTTGTAAGATCATTCTAACTACTAATGATAGTAGTTATTTCACATTGTCAGATGCTTTGTATGTGCCTAAGATCAAGAAAAATTTGTTATCATTTTCAACATTAGTCAAGATTGGTTTGGTTGTCAATTTTTTTTTATGACAGATGTATAGTTCATGATCTTTCAATTGACAATAATGTTATTGCTTTTGGCATTTTATGTCATAATCTGTATAATCTCATAAACTATGCAAAATCTATGAATGATTCAACATGTGAAGTTCAAGATTCTCAGGCTATCTAAGATGCAAAGATTTGGCATGTGCGCTTTGGTCATTTGAATTTTGCTAGTTTGCTATGCTTGCAGAAATCTAAAATGGCATCCTCTTTACCCTAACTTGAGGCACCTTGTATACATGTCTGTGAAGGTTATATTTTGGGCAAAATGCAGCATTTCTCCTTAAAGATGGTCTAGTTTGAGCTGCTCAGGAGTTAGAACTTGTTCATAGTGGTGTTTGTGGTCCTATCTAGACACCTTCTTTTGGGAGCTATCTTTATTTTGTGACTTTTATTGATAATTTCTCCAGGCATGCATGGGTGTACCCATTGAAAGCAAAGTCTAAAGTGTTTATGTTCTTCAAACAGTTTTTGGTTATGGATGAAAATCTCTTAGTACGTAAATTGGGCACCTTCCATTCTGATGAAGGTGGAGAAAACATGTCTTTTGATTTTAATGCATTTCTAGTTGAGTGTGGGATAAAACATCAGTGTGCAATGTCATATACACCTCAACAAAATGGAGTTGCTAAAAGAAAGAACATGTTTCGCATGGAGATGGTGAGGTGTCTGGTCAAAAGTCAAGCTTTACCACATAGCTTCTGGCTTGAGGTCGTTATGTGTGCAACATATATATTTAACAGGTATCCCACCAAAATAGTGTAATCGATCACTCCATATGAGTCTTAGCATGGTTGCAAGCCATATTTTGCTCATTTGTGTGTCTTTGGTGTCTGACTTATGCATTAGTGCTTGAACAACTATGCAAGAAATTGGACGATAAAGCAGTGAAATTTATTTTTGTTGGATAGAGTTTTGAAAGCAAAGGTTATCATTTGTATCATCCACACATTAAACATGTTTTGGTTATTCATGATATTGTTTTTGTGAAGTTGCAATTTAGCCAATACTTTCATGTATCGAGGAGACATCAATTAGCTCTAAATATGTGTATGACACTTTTTTTGCCTCTTTTTAGAGGTGGAAAATCAAGTGTTGGTCCAAATGAGACAATTTCTAAGACTTTATAGGTTCCACATGATGACGCAGATCATTCCATTTCTGATGCAAATTCACACGATGCACTTGTTGATGAGAGGGATGGAATCGAAGAGGCTAAAATTATGCCTAAATGGTTTGTGAAGACTTTGAGAGATAGCAAATTGGATGCACCTTTGTCATATTGTACTCGTTCAAGCATTTATAGTGCTTCAATTGCATCAGATTACTATGCAATGGCTACCCCTAGTCTTTGTGATGAGAATGAGCCTATTTCTTTTGATGAAGCACAAAATTTAGAAAAGTGGATGGCTACTCTGCAATTATAGTATGATGCTATCATGAAGAATGGTACTTGGTTTTTATGTGATTTGCCTCCAGGGAAAAAGGCCATTCACACTAAAGGGGGGATCATTACTACTAGATTTACATGTTTTTTCTGACTTGGATTGGGCAGTTGCTATGACACTCGTGTGTCCACTAGTGGTTTTTTCTTCATGCTTGGTAGCTTATGCATAACTTTGTTGAGTAGAAGCCTACTATGGCCACTTCTACTTGTGACGTTGAGTATAGGGGGGGTTTGATAGAGATTATTGAGTGTGTGCATGGTTCATATTGTAGAGAGTACACCGGTGTCCTGATGTGTATGAGTAGGACCATGGAAGTTCCCTCTGAACTTAGAAGTGAGCCCAGAAAAGGATCCAATTGAGTGATGAATCCAAGTAGATGCCATAGTATCATGTGGTACACGAAAAGAGGCTAGACTCCAAGAATGGAAGAGTACATGATGAGAATGCTGTTGTAGATGAGGTAAGCTGAAGATAGAAATGGAAAATGATGTGTCATTGGTCCTGGAGTAATGCCCAGCTGAAGCTGAGGGAAATGTAAACCTTTGATGGTATGATAGGAGGTGTAGGCGTCTGAGGTTTAAGCTAAGATTATGTCTCTGATTCCTCATGCTCCAAAGTTGTACCATGAATTATGTACAATTTTGGAGAGAGCATGCTCCACATAGTGTGACTGTTCAAAACTAAAATGATCCCCCTCTGAAGCGGAAATGGGAGGATCCAAAAGGGATGAATACTTAGCATATTCATCAAAGGTGCAGTCTTTGGTTACTGTAACTGAGTGACTCTTTGGGTCATCGAGTTTGTATGCCTTCTGCTGGTCACTGTAACCGATGAAAATGTACTGCTTAGGCTTATCATCATCATGTCCTTGTACATAAGCATCACTACCAAAGACGCAGAAATAGTTCACACTCGGCTTCTTCTAAAAGTAAGCCTCAAATGGTTTTTGGTTCTTCAAGACATTTGAGAACCCTCTGTTCTAAATATGTAATGTTGTCTGTACTGCTTCATCGGGCAACTGTCTGCTTGGCACATGCTTGGCAGTTCAATTCCACTTGTGTGATCTTGGGTAAACCCTTGACAAGATGATTGGAAGAAGAGACCGTTGGCTTCAAAGCCTTGAGCTATCACTTCATTGAGTTCATGGTTGATGACTTGAACTTTGTTGTGATCGAATTGCACCATCATGTTGCTCTTTGTAATGGCCTTTATTGAGAGAATGTTTTTACAAAAGGCTTGGCACATAAAGAACATCTTTGAGTAAGTTGGTCTCACCTCAGAGTTTGTGACTTGAACTTTTCCTCTTCCTTGGATATCAATGCACTTGTTGTCTCCAAGATACACTTGACCTTTATGCTCTTGAAACTCATGAAAATCATATTTTTCATTACACATATGCGATGAAGCACCACTGTAAAAAATCCATTCTTTACTTGGAGTGGATGCTACAAGTGCTTTGTGTCCAGTTGTGAGAAATAGATCTTCACTTGTGCAGTGAGAGTGATGTTTGGTTTTTGAAGTAGTCTTAGAATTAACCTTGTTCTTCTTCTTGAAGCAATATTTTTTGATGTGGCCAAGCTTGCCACAAAAATTGCAAGTGAACTTCTTCTTGCCTTTGTCCTTTGATTCTTGATCTCCTTTTTGTCTTTTATTCTTGTGGAAGGTGGCTTAGCCTTCATGGCTGTTTCTTGGGTAGCTTGGGTCTATTGTCTAGAATCATGGAGAAGCAACAATCTTCTAAATTCATCCCAAGTGAGTGCTTGACCTTGGTTATATAGAGTAGTCACAAATGTTTTATAGGACGTGGGAAGCTTGTTAAGCTATCTTATAGCCATGTCTTCACTAGAATTTTATTGTCCACAAAGTGCTAACTTGCGTTGATAATCTTCAAATTGGGCTATCACTTTTGTGATGGTATCTTGTGGATGTATAATGAGATTATGAAACTCGGCTTCTAGCGTATAAATCTTAGAAGGTGTTTTATCTTCATAGAGATTTGCGAGAGTATCCCAAGCTTCTTTTGAAGTCTTACATGCAGTGATGTGACCCTTTGTCAATTCATCACATGCGAGGAGAAGTTGGCCTAATGCCCTTTTATCTTTGATGTTACATATATGCCAAGCTCCTAAATTGGTTTCCTTATCGAGCTCTTGTTCTGTACCTTCAATATCTATCCATAGGTTGCATTCTATTGCAACTTGCCCACTGTGTGTCGAGGCCACTCGGTGGTGACTATACAAGGTGTTGGATTCTAAGTTGTGTGGAAGTCAACATTACAGAATGATTGAGTAGTCTTGGCTAGTATCTCTTAGTGGGAGTTTGTTGCTTTTCTCTTGTAGTGATTACTTATTGTTTAAGTACTTCCTTATTGTTTTAGTAATTCTTGGTGTTGATTTTGTGTAGTCAAGTTCTAGTCCCTAGAGTGGCTACGAGCCCATTGTACTACTCAATCTGATTACTTTTTTTACTTACTATAATTATTTGGAGTCTTAAGAAATTAGGCTTTCTTCTTATCTTTGTACTTGCAACTTTTCTATCTCTATGTCTACTGTGAAGTAGTAACTACACACAGATATGTGACTGGCTATAATTCCTTAAGGAACAACCCTCCTTGAGTAGGAGTATGGGAACTGTGGTCTCGGTGGCCTCTTCTACAATTTAGCACCTGATCGTGCTCTCAGTTGGACTCTTTTTGAAAACATGTGATAGCAAGTAGGCATGCATCTTTTCATACCAAGCACATGGTGCTTGCTTCAAACCATAAAATGTCTTTTTCAACCTACGTACTTTGTTTCCATGCCCTCTTTACATAAAACCACACGAGTGAAATACATACACTTCTTCACGTAAGTGACCATTCAAAAATGCAATTTTCATGTCCAATTGATGTACATTTCAACCATCATGAGTTGCAAGTGCATAAATGCTATGAAAAGTGATCATTTGGCATGTGGAAGCAATGCTCTCATCAAATTCAATGCCTCTCTTTTGAGCATAACATTTGGCAACAAGACTCTCCTTATACCTGTCAATTTTTCCATTAGTCTTACATTTTAGCTTGTATACCCATTTAGTGCCAATTGAATTTTTTCATAGAGAGAAATCACATAAAGGCCAAGTACCATTCTTCATAATAGCATCATATTCTAATTGCATAGTAGCCATCCAAATTTTTAAGCGTTGTGCATCATCAAAAGAAACATGCCCATTCTCATTTCAAAGATTGGACACATCCATGGCATAACAATATGATGCAAATAAAGCACTATGAGAGTGTGAACGAGTACAATATGACAAAGGTGCATCTAATTTTCTATCTCTCATAGTCAACACCAACCATTTACACATAGTTTTAGCCTCTTTTATATAAACCCTCTCATCATTAAGTGTATCATGTAAATTTTTCATAAGAAATAAGATGATCTAAATTATAATTTGGAACTTATAAAGTCTGAAAGATTGCTTCATATGGATCAGCACTTGATTGTCCACTTGTAAAAAGAGGTAGCAAAGTGTCATACACATCCTTGAAGCTAATTGATGTCTCCTTGGTGCACAAAAGTAATGGCTGAATCCCATCTTCCACAAGGAAAAAATCTTGGCTAACCAAAATGTGTTTGTTATATGGATGATATAGACAGTAGCCTTTGCTTCCTCAACTCTCCCCAACAAAAATACGTTTCACTACTTTATCATTTATTTTTTTGCATTGTTGTTTAGACGGTAATGCATATATGAGACAACCAAAGACACATAGATGATCAATAGATGGTTTGTGACCGTGCCAAGCCTCATATGGAGTGATCAATTGCAATGCTTTGGTGGCACACTTGTTAAGTACATATGTTGAACACATAATAGCTTCAAGCCAAAAACTATGTGGTAAAGCATGACTTTTGACCACACACCTCGCCATTTTCATGACATACTTGTTCTTTTTTTCAACAACTCCATTTTTTTAAGTTGTATACGACATTGTACACTGATGTTTTACACGAAGTTTAGCTAGAAATGCATGAAAGTTAGAAGACATGTATTCCCCTCTCAACAACAATGGAGGGTTCCCAATTTACATGCCAAGGGATTTTCAGCCATAACCAAGAACTATTTAAAGCACATAAAAAATTTGGGATTTTCTTTCAATGGATAAAACCATGCATGCCTGGAGAAGTCATCAATAAAAATCGCCAAGTACGGGTAGTTCCCAAATGAAGGTTTTTGCATAGAACCACATACATCACTATGAACAAGCTTCAGTTTATGAGCAATCAAGTTGAACCATCTTTTGTGAAGGAGGAACACTGTATTTTGCCCAAAATATAGCCTTCACAAACATGTTTACAAGATGCCTCAAGTTAGGATAGAGAGGACACCATTACAGGGTTTTGCAAGGGAAGCAAACTAGCAAAATTCACACCACCAAAACGTGCATGCCAAAGCTTTGCATCTCACATAGCCTTAGAATCTTGAATCGCACATGCGAATCATTCACAAATTTTGCATAGTCTATGAGCTTATACAATCCATGACATAAAATTTTAGAAGCAATAATAACATCACCATTTGAGAGATCATGAACTATGCATCTATCATTAAGAAATTTGATAACCAAGCCAATATTGTCTAATGCTGAAATTGAGAACAAATATTTCTTGATCCTTGACACATATAAAACATATGATAATGTGAAAAATTACCATCAATAATAGTCAACATGATCTTATTAACTCCCATTACATGGTAAGAGGAGTTGTTATCACATGTGATAGTATTCTTTGAAGGGAGAGGATCAAGTGAACTAAAGAAACTACAATACGGGGTGATATGTTTGGTTGCCCCACTATCAAAGTACCAAACATCAGTTCACTATAGACATACACTACTCATGAGAAGATGGCTCATAGCAGCAAACAATTAAATGCCCATTCTTAGTTTTGAACAAGATTAGCAGACTCTGTTTTAGGTGTAGAGACCTTTGTAACAACCATACCAACCTCTTTCTTCTTTGCCCCTTTTGTAGCCAGTTTAGGACAACTCTTCATGACCCATGATAATTTGCCTTATAGGACATTCAAAACTGTTTCTACTTTTTTGTTTTCTTATCATCTTTGTCTTCCTTCTTTGATTGTGCAACATTGACAAATTTTTGCTTACTAATCTATGAGCTCCATTCACCTTTGCCCTTCTGACTAGCTAAGAAAGTTTGATCTACAACATGCATAATTGACATGCTCTACCTGGAATAATCTTTTTACAATTAAAAAAAGACTAAATCCTCAAATGTTAAGGCATTTGGATTGCCTTTCATCATTAATAGAAGAGTAGAAGCAAAAATCTTATATGAATTTGGAAGACTGTTAAGAATATTTTGCACAAGTCAACTATCTAGCAAGATTTCATCAGCACAAATCAATAGCTCCTTCAAATCTTTTATTTTTGTCAAAAAAATGTTCGTAAAATCTCTTTCATTCATATGATTACTCTCCAAATATTTTTGGAGGTAACAACATGAGCATCATTTCTTGCATGGTATAAAGTTGTTAGCTATCCCAATCATCCTTTGTTGTCTTCGAGAAGCAAATGTGAGGGATAATGGCATGTTTGGCAAACAAAGCTATCAATGCATGTTCTTGAGCATCTCTACAATCTCAACAAAGTTGTTGTACAGTAGGTGGAGGAATCGAGAAGGACTAGGAAGTTGAAGATCATCATCTTCAACACCATCTCCATCATTTTCAATAACTATATTTGTCGGTGTAGTAGGATGTTTTTGAACACCATGCACAATATTTCCACATCCCTTTTGCTATCAATACATAATGCATCATTTATGCCCACAATATGTAATTAGTACCATCCAACTTATCCTCAATAACATATGGAATACATCATTGCTTTTGGCCATGGCCAGTCACTAAATACCCTTATGCAAAAAAGTGATTATATATTAGAAAGTTGAATAGAACACCCTATCGGGCTCTACAAAACCTATAGTAGACTTTGAGGGGCTTGTAACAGTGAATCAAAAGATATATGTATGTTTGACACAAAACAAAGTAATTGCCTACACAGTCGCTAGGGTAGTGCATTCGAATTCCCAAAATGAGCTCAAATCAAAACTTCGATGCCACATATTCCCATTCATATCATTTGCATCATACTAATGCTAGCTTCTAAGATGGTGTGGCAAGTTTTTGTTAGATATCAAATCAGAACTTTTGAATGTTGACCTCAAGGAGGAGATACATGTGTCTCAACTATCAGGGTTTGAGGCTCCACATTCAAAAAGCAGATTCTGATGAGTGCAATTTTCAGCACACAACTTTAACGACAGAATAAATGGAAGAAATAAAAAAAGCCTATGAAGATGTGATTATGTTAATGATTAATCACAACGATTATGATAAAGAAAATGCATGACAAGATCTACTTGTAGATTCAATATTCATGGACGATTTTGGGTACTTCTCCTAAACTCATTTTCCTCACATATGTATGTATTTATCTATGCATGTATGTATGCAATATATAAGTATGTATGTATGCATGCATGCATGCATGCATGTATGTATGTATGTATGTATGTATGTATGTATGTATGTATGTACCAAAAGCTCCTTACTAGCATATGGAGAGTTGTGTGCTTGAATTCAAAGGGGTTGGACTACCTTGGGATGGTTTCCAACTCTTGAGTA